>JBAMJV010009717.1:0-43276 GCA_037951105.1 Echinarachnius parma
CCATATCAATTCACCGATAACTATGTTGAAAATCAAAAGTTCCATTGGTTCATGTTTAGTACGGTTTTACCACTCATCGCAGTGAATGATAAAGATTGGGTAAATATTGCATCGATATATGTACATAAATATTATTTGTCGTCCACGTCAACGACATGTATTCATGTTACCACTTATTGAATCTTGGGGCAGATAGAGCTTCACAAAACATTGTCCAATAGTTAAATGCCATCCAAGTGTGAACAAATCGATCGTTTTAAAGATGATTTTGACTTTGTGTGAAAGAAATCGATTGAAAGATCGAACTTTTGGAACAATAATTGTTTTAAGGATGATTTCAATATTTTTGCGGAAAATCAATTGGGTGAAAGATGATTTTGATTTATCGGTCAATTTTTCGTAAATTAAAGACGATTTCGATTTCGTGTGAAAGAATGTGTGATTTCGAGTACAGGTCTGGTAGTCTCTAATAAATAAAAGGTTATCCGTGGGCCATGGTGTTTTTTCTACACCCCTCACTCTTCATCTTCATGTTCATGCCTGTTGAACAGTTCTTTATAAACAGATTTGAAATCAATTATGATAAATTAATTTGGTTATCATAATATTTTTACAATGACCACGATGACTGTTTGAACTGTGAACATGGGGGAACATGGTGAAGAACTGATAGATAAATACTACAATACAGTACCGGTTCCTCCGATGACCCATCTTTCATCATCATCACTTGGTTGTGTTATAGAACAATCATTGTCACTGAAATCGCAGGACCAAACTGCAAGAAAAGAACCAATATAAACGTTGAGTTGAAAGCGACTATGTCATTCAATTTCACTATACATGGTAATTATGTAATTGATTATATTTCTTTTTAAATACGAAATACAAACAGATAATAAGTTCTTATGAACTTAAGCATGTTTCGATATATATGATTATGGCATTGATATTATTAGACAAAAATAAGGAGCATCCAATTGCAAAGAAAATACTGAAGAACATTCGATTTACCGGGAAAACTTAGTACATATTATATTTTCATTTGGAGCAGAAAAATAATTATGAGAAATATGATTACAAGTTCTTGCTGTTGCTGTTGTTGTTGTTGTAGTTTAAATTTTAATTTTAATCCGTAAGCCTTTGTAGGTTAATATTATTAATATTAATATTATATTATATTTCAAAGGTCGCATGCGTACATTTGCACTCACTTACTTATTGTATCAACATGCATAATAAAACTACTAGATAGATCTTCGACTGTCATTGACTGTGCGCAGTCGAAATGGATGCCTCCGCCATTGGCGCGCGCGGTTTTCACGAGCACAATCACCTGTAAATCCTTTTAAAACCCTTCCCTTTAAACCCTTTACATCTAATCAGTTCATTGGCTCTTTAGGATACCAACCTAAACCAATTTTGATGGCAATCTATATCACGAGTAAGAGATATTTTTGCGTATTGACCTTTGTGTCCTTTGACCTCATGACCCCAAAATCTTCATTGTCTCATTAAAGGGATAGTTGAGTTCTGGTAAAGAGAGTACAATTTTGGTCAAACTGAATGTTTCTAACCCAAACCTGCACCATTACATTACATTACAAACTAATAATTATAACTCCACCATGCTCGAAAGAAATGCCAAATTACAAATGATTAAGTAAAAAGCTTGTTATTATTTAAAAAGAGCCGTTAAAACTCAAGAGGGCGCTCTCTAAACACTTATAGGTTTCAACCATTTAAATAAAATATTGTGAATTGAGGTTGTGTTGAAATAGTGATTAGAATGATAGAGATAATCAACAACTATTCAAAAAAACAATTTGGCAAAATTTGGCATTTTAGATTTCTTTTTAACGGCTGGTTCAAAATTATCGAATAATTCTGTGGCCCCATAATTATTACAAATAGTTTAATATGTTTATGGATATTTCAGCCATTTCTGAACCGATTTTGATCAAATCAAATTCATTCTGTCACGAAAATTGTATGCTATTTCGAATTTGACATTCAGTTTGTCATTATCTCACAAAAAATTATTTTGTGAGCGCCAAAACTCAACTCAACTCAACTAATGTCAAACACGCGATCGAGTTCCCATACAGGACATGATGACCCAGCTAGCCACCTGACGTCGGGCCGATGTCGGAATTTGGTTGCCGGATGTCGGCATATCGCCGTTGGCTCGAGGTTAAAATGTCCGCCAGCCCAACATCGTCACGATGTCATTTTTGTGATATATTGGCATAACGTCATTTTCCGACAATGGCCCAACATGCATCTCATGACATGATGTTGGGCCATTGTCGGAAAATGACGTTATGCCAATATATCACAAAAATGACGTCGTGACGATGTTGGGCTGGCGACATTTTAACCTCGAGCCAACGGCGATATGCCGACATCCGGCAACCAAATTCCGACATCGGCCCGACGTCAGGTGGCTAGCTGGGGATAAGCCGATAAACGTACACACGTCAATGTTGCTCCTTTTTACTAACTCTCTACCATGCACCTTTTTCTCGGTCAACCTTGGTTTTAAAGCTGAATGCACATTAACCCAGATCTACGTATTGATCACTGTTGATGCTATGACAGACATGATTGGCGATTTATCAGGCATTGACTCTGTATAAATTGACACAAATTGGAACCTGACATGATGTCTCGAAAGCCACCCTAAAACCATAACATGCAACTCGGCCAAAATTACTGTTCCCGTTAAAGCTTTTCTTTGTAAAAGATTCCCTATCCAGTGAACCTCGGTCAGTTTTCATATCATGGCAAGTATCCCGTGCACTTATTTGGGTGTAAAGAACAAATTAAACAATTCGATGACATTGACACTGTCCCTGAGAGTCACACTGACTAGTCATCGAGATAAATTCACTCAGAAATTGCCCACAGGTTCAGTGTTAACTTACCTGATGGCGAAGATGAGACTAACACATGTATGTCATCAATTCCAATAAAAGGATATACACCGTCAGGGTCATACCTATGACGTACAGCAGTAAAGGATATCTGTAAGTGTTATAATAACATTGCGGATATAGATTGTGAGTGGGATATTTTGTTCCTGAATGCGTGCATTCACGTCATAATACGAATACAAAAAGGTGCGAGAGAACCTCTAGATTTCTAAGTAAGATTTGTGGATTTTGACAATGCTACTATAGATCCCTTTAAAGGTTCCATGACATGCAATGGCGTGTTGATTTCTGTTTATCTGTATTAGTGTACACATTTGTAAACCACTCAATTGCGTCCAGCACTTAAGTGTTACCATAATGGCATTTCTTTGAATGTCAACTTTATGAAGAGAAGAGTGAAGAAGAAAAATTTTCCTTTTAGTTAGGATATATGAAGAAATTGTAAAATCTGTTTTCCTTAAGGCTAAGTTAGAGAAAAATTTGTTTGAATGGGCAAACCCAATGGGAATTTATGTAAAGGAAAAAGGTATCAAATATGGTATCAATGTTAGAAAAAAAAAAAAATCTCAAAGAGTTGATTACAAAAATGAATATATTTTAGATATCTCTTTGAATTAACTTGATGGTAATAAATCTCCGGAAAATATTAAAGAATGAAAGTAATACAAAATGAAATCGATTTTTAAATCGATTAGAATGCGCCTTTACTTTGTTGTGTGTACCATAGTAAGCAAATAACCATCGACTGGGAGGGTGATGGCAAAGGCATGATAGCTACCTTCGCAGATCACCGAGGCAACGTATAGTTTGCATCCATCACCCGAGTAAGGAGATTTGGTTATTTGCTTTATATCCCTCATATTATTTTGATCACAAACAACCTATAACTAACACAAAGGGCTCAAAATTTGGAATATTGAGCAATTGATCGAGTCTTTTAATAATAATAATAATAATAATAATATACATTTATATAGCGCATAATAGTAAAATTAGTTTTATTTTAATTTTGTCAATTCTGCACATGAACAAGATTTATGATTAAAAGTCAAAGACGCGTATTAAGATCGTTTTACCATTGAATTTGACAAACGATAGTTTTGGACAACACGCGCAATCACGTGACCGGGCTTGTTAGTAAAAACTAACACTAAAAGTGCGTTACGCGCTCGTCCCATAGATCATGTGTTTTAGCAAAATACAAACGCGAATAAATTTGTGCAGTACTCTATGGCGCACACGTTCTAGTCACGTGATTGCCCTTGTTAGTAAAAACTAACACTTATCTAGCTAGGTCAAAGGAAGAAGAACGCCAAGACAGCCAATAAGCACATCCCTGAGCACACTAATACGCATTCTTCGCGTATACGCGCAACTGCCAGCGCCGCCGTTGGTGCGCACTCAGTTCTGCGTCTTTGTTATTGTATGCGCAAAATAAACAATAGCCGTATTCACACGATGAAAGCCAATTCTTAAGAGTTGCAATTCTTAAGAATTGCAACTCTTAAAGGGATCTAGTAACTTTGTTGACATGTGCAAAAAGTGATGAAGAGTTGATGCAATGTATAGTGTTGTTATCTCATATGTCAACAGGGTATTGTGTGAAAATTTCAAGTCAAATGGACATTGCATGGCCAAGTAATGAGCGAAAATGCAAAGTGATATTGGGTGATATTCACTAACTCACTGCATTCACTTTGTACAGGGATGAAAAACTCGCCCGGAGTTTTTCTTATCTGAATACTTCAATCGTACATATCTTTGTAACGAAAGGGAAATTTGAAAAACCGAAACCTGTCCCATGATTGTATTATAAATACGAATACAACAAGGTATGAGGGAACCGCTAGATCAAACATTTTATTTGAGGATTTGGACAATGTTACTAAGTCCCTTTAAGAATTGCAAAATGTGTGTTTCAAACGATGCCAATTCTCGAGAGTTGCAATTCTTAAGAATTAAAACCGGAAATAGTGTGCGCGCCTTTCTCATTTGAGGTCACGCGCGCTCACTTGACTTGTTTTCACACCGGAAGCATATCTCGGTCATGAGGTCAACCCAAACCACGAGTCTCGAAGCTGATTGTGAGCCTTCTATAGTTATAAACGGGTTGGTTTGTTTATTCATAATTCTATGGTTTGGAAACCAAAAGATAACCACGAGTTTTGCGTGTTCAAACGAGCGGTAACTACAAGATATTCTTAAGAATTGCAAACCACGAGATAACCACAAGATAACCACAATATTGGCTTTTATATTCCACATACTAAGAATCTTGCTCTACGATTGGTCAAAAGTTAATCACGTGATGAAATATAGTTTCGCCCATCGTTACACTCTGTATATATATCTTGGGTGAAAGTGCGTTGCACTCACTAGATAAAAAGTACTATCTACACTCCGCGGTTGCATTAGCCGTATTCAGACGATGAAAGCCAAGTTCTTAAGAATTGCAATTCTTAAGAATTGCAATTCTTAAGAACTTCAAAATGTGTGTTCAAACGATGCCAATTCTCGAGAGTTGCAATTCTTAAGAATTAAAACCGGAAGTAGCATGCGCGCCTTTCTCATTTGAGGTCACGCGCGCTCACTTGACTTGTTTTCACACCGGAAGCATATCTCGGTCATGAGGTCAACCCAAACCACGAGTCTCGAAGCTGATTGTGTTCAGACACAAAAAAAAGTAGACTGCGCGCAGTCGCGCGCTTATCGCGCGCTCATTCTGCGCAAAATCTTACAAGTATCTTGTGGTTATCTTGTGGTTTGCAAACCATAAGATAACCACAAGATAACCACGAGATTGCGCATATTTTGCAGTGTGCGCAATCTCGTGGTTTGGAAACCACAAGATAACCACGAGTTTTGCGTGTTCAAACGAGCGCAAACCACAAGATATTCTTAAGAATTGCAAACCACAAGATAACCACAAGATAACCACGAGATTTGCTTTTATCGTCTGAATGCGGCTATTGAATTGAATACCAATAAGTGGCGCGATAACTCTATGCGCGCGAATTACAAATTTAATTGTATTCGTTGTGCATACGGTATACGTAGTACACTGCATACGCTATGCACTGTACATCAGAGGCGTCGATCAGCTGTTCGGAAAACACAATGCATTGGCCGGGGCGAGCATTGTTTGTGAACAATTGCATTGTGTTTTCCGAACAGATCGACGCCCCTGTTGTAGTATCGTACATACACTGTTTGCATGCTCGTTCTGTGTACTCTACTAAAATGGTGGCCACAAACATAAGGTTTGAGCTTTTGGATGAGGATGAAATGGACACGTTTTTACTGGAGAGTGAAAGTAAAATATAAAGCGACAACTTAAGTTCAGCCTGAAAGTGTTCCAAGATTATTGCGATGCTGGAAGCATACTTTTTAACGAATTGTCTGACGTGGACTTAAAAGCGCTAGACCAAGTGTTGGGGAGACTCTATTTTCGCGTTTGTTGACTTTTGAACTGTTTTTTTGGAGATTACATTTCGCGTTTTAGCTTTTGGAATTACCCTGTTACCGAAATTGGAATAACAAGTCATTGTTGGTAAGTAGGGCATTATTGCACTTGGTGCCCCCCGGGGGCATCAACGTTTTACCTGTTTAAATAACATGTCCTTCCTTGTCAAGCGATCGAGATCGACTGCTGCTCTAAAATCGTCTGCTAAATATAAAAAAATAGTTCCGGTACAAACCCCTGCTATAATACTGACTGCGCTGCTGCGCACTATCTTGAAACCATGGTGAATACGCAATCTTGATATGCGCTACGCAGATTAAGCCGGATCAAGACGCAATTTTGCCCAATAGTTGCGAGGGCTTATAACCTTGAAAGCAATTTAACCTTGAGAGCAAAGCTTGTTTCTCTAATAAACTTGCACTTGATGCATGCCCCCTGTTGAAAACATTTTTTGGGGGCGTGTTTTCAGCGCTTTAACCTTGAAAGCAAATTTAACCTTGAAAGCAAAGCTCGTCTCTCTAATATACTTGCACTTGATACCCCCCAATTTCACCTTTAATCAGTGACACAGTTTTAAATCTTGATAGCTAAGCTCGTCTCTCTATATATACTTGCACTTGATGCCCCCCAATTTCACCTTAATCAGTGACACAGTTTTAAATCTTGATAGCTAAGCTCGTCTCTCTATATATATACTTGCACTTGATGCCCCCCAATTTCACCTTTAATCAGTGACATAGATTTAACCTTGATAGCAAAAGGCACGTCTCTCTATATACTTGCACTTGGTGCCCCCCAACTTTCAACTTTAATCAGTGACATAGTTTTAACCTTGATAGCAAAAGGCACGTCTCTCTATTATACTTGCACTTGGTGCCCCCCAATTTCACCTTTGATCAGTGACATAGTTTTAAATCTTGATAGCTTTATGATCTCTCAAGTTTTAGCTTGATAGCAAAGCCTGCAGTTTTAACCTTGATAGCTAAGCCATCTCCCCCGTTTTAAGCTTGATAGCTAGGCAGTCTCCCGGCGTTTTAAGCTTGATAGCAAAGCTTGTGATACATAGTTTTAACCTTGATAGCTAAGCCCATCTCTCCCGTTTTAAGCTTGATAGCAAAGCTCGGTGATACATAGTTTTAACCTTGATAGCTAAGCCATCTCCCCCGTTTTAAGCTTGATAGCTAGGCAGTCTCCCGGCGTTTTAAGCTTGATAGCAAAGCTTGTGATACATAGTTTTAACCTTGATAGCTAAGCCCATCTCTCCCGTTTTAAGCTTGATAGCAAAGCTCGGTGATACATAGTTTTAACCTTGATAGCTAAGCCATCTGCCCGGCGTTTTAAGCTTGATAGCTAAGCCCGTCTCCCCCGTTTTAAGCTTGATAGCAAAGCTTGTGACATAGTTTTAACCTTGATAGCTAAGCCCATCGCCCCTGTTTTAAGCTTGATAGCAAAGATGCTGCTATAGTTTTAAATCTTGATAGCTAAAGCCCGTCTCTCTATATATACTTGCACTTGATGCCCCCCAATCTTTATTTTCATGCGCGCAAGGATATTAGTGCGCGCATCATCACTCATTGCACAGCGCGGATGGATATTAGTTGGTAGAAGCTGAAACTGCGTACAGACGTGATCCTGAAACAGGTAAAACGTTGATGCCCTGGGGGGCACCAAGTGCAATTATGCCGTAAGTAGATCAAAACCAACGAACGTTGAGGGCGTATAACACTTGCGTGTTGCCTCGAGGAAGGTCAACTCGAATTATTTTTTGTGACCACTTGAAGGGCGCCCCAGTTGACAGTAACGTTTTTCCGTAGATTGTAGATTTGATACACCAACCAGAAGTCCGATTTTGTACAGATTGACACTGAACATATAATTTTTTCTGGACATTTCATCAGATATGTGAAATGTAACCAAAATTGGTCATTCAAATTAATTTTTTAATAAAAGAAGTTACACCGGCATTCCTAAGTTATTACACATATTTGGCATTTCAACTGTGTGTACAAATCACAATAGTGACTGAGCCTTTTAAAATAGCAGACGACAATTACGTACAGCTGTTGAACGGCGGAATCCAACTTTCACAAAATAGTAAGTCGATTTTATTTTAAAATGCTGTAATACCTTATTTTATAGATTGTGTCTACTTGTCATCATGTCGACAATTTGATTGAAATAATATCTGAAACTAGTTTGTGAGTTCATTTTCATTAGGCCTATTAATTTGAAAGAAATATTTGGAAGTGGAACTGGTCTGACTGAGGGCGGGGCGCGGCTGGAATAGATCGACAAATCTTTTGTTTTTGTGGCATCTTTTAACATTTAATTTCAGTCTCTTACTGTCGGCCATTCTATTACTAAAATAACCAGTAAAATAGGCAATGAAAACGATTAATTTTGTCGATCGATCTAACTCTAAGACCGAATAATGGATGGCAACAAAGACATGCAAGTGCTGAACTTCTAAAAGTAAAAGTCGGTAACTTCACCGGCTTTGCCTTTGCCGGTGCCGGTGGGCTAGAACTAGAAGTGAGCCACGCCGGTCTTGTCGGCAGGCGAAGCTAGGCTAAGGTGTTCCTCTCTCAATTACTCGGCTTCTCTGGCCGTCTCGGCAATCTGGACTAATAATTATACTCGGCCGTAAAACGATGGTTTGCCATCTACCTTAGATAATCCAAGAACCGGTAATGTTTAATCACATTAGATTTAGAGAGATCAGTTGACTTGTCCTAGCATCTTTCAATGATTTATTAATCATTGATTTTTATTGCGGTCCCGACTCCTGCCTGGCCCTGGTTAATAATAATTTATTTAAATTTAAATTAAAAACAAGAAAGATTCCGAGAGTGAGAGACTGACCCTAGGCCTGGCTAATTGTTTTCTTCCAGCCACTGCACTGACATTCAATTTGTCCTGCAAACACATGCCAGCCCCAGACTGGAAAGCATTAATTCACATTTTTATCTGATGTTTTAGTTCAACCCCATACTCTGATTGCACGTTTAGGATGTATCGTTTGTAGCCCATTCTAAATCATTGATGACAATACAAAATGATGGACCAAGAAATGTCTAAGTAATAAAAAAAAACTTCTTTTCAAGGATTTTTTTTTAACGTTTACTTAACTGGCTCTTGACTGAAAAGTAAATGTAGTACCTAATCATCAGTTTAAACCCTAAAGTCAATCAATCAATTTTGCATTTTTTAACTGAGACTTTACAGGAGCTCGTTTGTCATTTCACTGTTTTAAGGAGCTAATTACTAATTTGCACTCTCTGAACAGATGTATTTTTTTACTATTTTGGTCTAGTATTTTCATTCCACATCAAGAACATGTTAGTGAAATTAAGTGAATATTTTTTCTTATGAATGTTATATTTTTTTCATCTCATAGCAATATTTTGAGGATGTGGTTCAACAAGGACTGGCGACTGGTGATAGGCTGGTGTTACAGTGGTACTTCAGGATTACTTATCTGCCGGTTCTTTACTTGCTATGCACAGCTAGTCAGCTATCCACAGGCACAGGTATTCTTTCTACTATAATTTAATCATCCCACTCATTTTTTTGGTGCAGGATTCTTTTTTTTTTCATAGGTTAGCTTTTTCCCCGTTATTTATAATTAAGTATTAATTTGGATAAGAGGAATAATTAAGGCCATTCAAGTTTTTCTTTTCATATTTTGAATTCATTATTTATTGGTATTATACATCCTAACTATCTCGGAGATCAACTTCTCAGTGAATTTATTTATTGGTTTGTGGCAATGAATGATTAAACTTTAAGCAATATAATTCAAGCAAATTTCTTCATTGTGTTCAATATCATTTGTCACCTTCTTATTCAATTTATTTGCATGTTTTGGTAATTCTGGTTGATAACTTTTATTACTCTACATGCTTTTTGAGGTCAAGACAATTTATTTTAAAGTTTATAAAGTTTTATTAATATTAACTCATTCATGACTGTTCCCTAAAAATACTCCACTCTGTTTTCCATGGACTCGAGAATATGTTACACCATAATCAATTAATGAAAATGCAATTGCTATCTATAGTCTAACATTCTTTCTCTGTGTGTGTTTGCATTCTTTAATTACAGATCTTTGGACTATAGGAGCATGACAGATCACCATGGATGTTACTTGGTAGTGTTCACAAGCAATGGACAAGCCATGCTATATCAGGTACCTCGTTATAATGAAGTTTGGTATAAAAAGGTTCCACTAACAAAATTAGGCATTCCTAATTCTTTTAAATCCAAACATATGGGAACTGATCAGAAATAAATTAATTGAATGAAAGTGAGCAAAGAAAATAGGCTTATGATTCTACCTAAGACCTGTCAATTGCTTTACTGTGTTCTAACCCGCACTGAGCTAGAATGCATCTCATAGTGGTACTTTCCTGAACCCGTCTAGTGGGCATTGAGGAAGAATCTTTGAAGGAGTGCCATGTAGCTCAGAGGTTAGAGACTTATAGAGCATGACCTTGCAAAAGTTGACGTCTCTAGTCATTTTAGTTGGTGAAATCATTTGCAGTGATAAAGAATTAAAATGATGCAAGAAAAATGATATTTCCATAATCTAATTGTCTAACCCTCAGGCTCATTTCTTTTCTATTCTGAATCTATATTATAGATTTCCATTTTCCTCATGGTCAAGTTAAAAGAAAAATGATAAAATCGCCCCATAACAAAAATTGATTGAATCACTTTCATTGTAGGCAAACCTGAATAGATGTAATATTTTGTTTGTGAAAATTGATCATTATTATAGTGGAACCTCTTTATAAGGAGACCTGTTATCACATAAGTTACCTGATAATGATATAGTGCGGTAATTGCTTTAAACCCAAGGCTATCTGAGAACCATCATGCTCGTTATAACAAGGTTTCACTTTACAGATTGGTAAAAGATCTTAGTTAGACTGATGAAATGGCTGTTACAACCTTTTGTTATTTCAAGATCTGAATTTTAAAAATGTTCCCAGGTATTTTCTGTAGTATATTTTTAGGGTCTTTTTCTTCCGTTTGGTACAGTCCACCAGCGCGGTGTATTTTCGTAGGAAAACCCAGACTAGTTGCAGTCTAGACAATTCTAGATTTGCCTAACTGAATGTAGGTCAAACAGTGACCTGTTGTTGTACTTGTAAACAACATAAACTATGTAGACTGCAATTGCATTGTACATGTGATGTGCATGGGTTGCATGCATAGCTTTAGGCATGCACTTTCTGTATACAACCAGAGTGTATATAACCAGTGTGTACATACAAGCTGATTTGCATATACTCTCCCAATGAGTTCAATAAACGATGCATGAAAGAATGCATTCTTAACTGAAACGAATGGTGCGATGTGTAATTATTGGTGGTTTAGACGACCAGCCTTCAATCAACATGCATGCAGAGATTACATTTCCAAGCCCCTTCTCAGGCTAGCTTTAAAAACATTTTTTTCCTTCATATTATAATTATCTCTCAAGTCTCAACCATTTGCTTTGTCTTTCAAAAAGAGGACATCATGTTTAAATCTATTCAACTCTCACTCATTCATTTGATTTACAGTCAAATTAATGTATTACAAACTTGGTCTCGGTGTGTAGATAAATAGATTCATGCAAAAGCCACATTTTTATCAATGAATGGTTTACTTTCATTTTCTGCTTGCATCCATCTACAACTTTCAATATTGCAAACAAAATAATCTATGAAATATCATAATTCAAGAACAAATCTTATTACTTTGGTATCTAATGTTTATTTCTTATTTTTAAATTGAAGCTAAATGAGAGATATTTGTTATTTTGTTGGCACACTGATTGTGGTGATAATGGTTAGTGGATGATGTTGAGTGTCATGGTGGAATTCCTGATTGGAGAGCTCCTCTTAACTAACAGGGTGTATGAAGTGTGGCATGATAGTCTTATATTTTCCCCTTCAGGTCAGGATATTTTTGTCAAATCATTGCAAAACATGTATGTTTTACTATTTTGACCCCCTCCTGTTAAATGATTAGTTGAAAGGTGGCTATGATTGATGGTGATTAAAGAAATTGATGTAAATTATTTTGTTTTGATAAATGGTGCATAGTCTTCAAGCCTGAAGCTGCACTTTATTGGAAGAGGAATAAGACATCGACATCTATTCAGTGGAATATTACAGGCTTGATTCTGGACCACCCCCATCCTTTATCCAAATGAGAAACAAAATGGAAGTATTATGCCAGTTTCCTTTTACGCTGCCTAGCTTCCTTTTTTTGTTGTTGAGTTCCTGGAGTAAAGATTTACAAAATAATTCTATCTATTTTAGGCATTAAACCCCCTTTACATCTACAATGCAATCATGACCACATATTCAATGAAAGATAATAAAGGGGTTCAAATAAGTAAGCCTACACTCCTAAAGAATGGACACCATGTTTATTTTGGCTAATTTCTCCCCACTCATGATCATACTGGTTGATGCAGGCAACTATGTACATGCCTTTGGGGTTGGATAGTCTTATACCCCCCCCCCCCCCCCCCCCACAAAAAAAAAGCAATTTGCACTGTGATTTGAATTGACTTTTCTTTTTGTTTTGCAAACCAGATCTAATTTAAATGTAATTAAACCTGGTGAAACGTACTATTACCCCAAATAAGGGCTTAAGACTAAGACCTATCTAAATAGGGCCTACCCTAGCCTGCCTAGGCTACGTCTAAGCTAGACATTTCTTTTTTTTAACTTGACCAACAAAAACAGGTATCAAATTCAAGCGAGTAAAAAGGTCCAATAGTCAATACAAGACTCAAAGATTGAGGTGAAATCTCCAAGAACAAGACTAATTTACATGATTTGGGTTGGAATTGATAAACTGGATCTCCTTCAATAATGATACAAAGTAGGCCATACATTATATAAGGTAAAAATAAAACCACCGCTTTCGTATAAAGACCGAGACGCGGGACCGAGACTGACTGCATGAAGATGAGCTAGCGTCGAGTCAGAGCCGGAGCAGAAGCCCGGTGAATGAGCGGCAGACCAGCCTCGCCTGCCGCCGACCCGACCGGCGTAGCTCATTCTCAGACACCGTATCGCGAAGTCACTTGCCGGTCACTATCGTATACAAATTACAATGGCAATGGCAATGCCAATGAATGGGCAAAAGTAAGTCGCAAATTTGTTTTAAATAAAGCACATTAATGTGCTTAATCGGCAGAGTCGCCACAGAGTCTAGTTCTAGTTTAAATGATGTTATACGCTAACGTCAGTTAATTATCCTAAGTCTAAGACAGGAATAAATAGCATACAAATACAATTCCGGCATTTTGTCTTTGAGAATGCTCGTTTTTGTCGTCTGCTTCATATCTCGATACGTCATCCTCACTCACAAACGGTTTTTGTACACACAGTTTTGCCGACAAAAATTGTTATCATCATGAAAATGCCGATGCGGTTTATTTTAATAAGACTATGATTGGAATGAGCGATTTTGTAAAAAATTCCCATATACATAAAATGTCAAACAAAATTATATATTTTAGTGTCAATCTGTACAAAATCGGACTTCTGGTCTATTTATCAAATCTACAATCTACCGAAAAACGTTACTGGACACACGGTAGTAAATATTATCCCCATAGGCTTACACACTAAACACCATAATTTCAATCCAAGATAAAATATAAACGATTGCATGAAGTTTCCTATTTTTTTGATATATCTCTATATCATGGTAGATCTATCAACAGAAAAAATTTAAAAAAAATTGATGCAGCGGAAAATTAATAAAATGAGCCTTGAACGAAGAATACATATTTTGTATTGGTCTTGTCTACAGGATTCCAGATCTCCATGCTTTGCACTGAATAATCAAAAAAAGACATCATTTACCAGATTTATCCAGAATTTGGGCTTATTATGGAAGATAGCATTACCTTAATGCCAAATCCAACATAAAAATACAGATAATAACAACTTAAGTATTGTTTCTGATTTATTTTCTGAAAAAAAATGACGTCATTATTCCTCCGCGTTTTTGAGAAAAAAGTCGAAAAGCCTGAATTACACCCGTGCACCCTGAAGGCAACACGGTCTCGTGTTTACCGCCCTCAACGTTCGTTGGTACGTACGTACGTGTCACGTCTGAGCTCGGAGAGCTGCATAAAGTACGTGCACATGTTACCAAAATGTAACACAGTTTTTATGGTAAAGATCCAGTCGGATATTATTAGTAAATTTGGAGATAGCTAGCTATAACTCGATCATCATCACTCATCAGTGCTTTACTGAGATTGCCGCAGCAACAGATATCCCTGACAATTCAATTTACTTGCTGAAAACGGGGCTGAATTTGAAGTAATGTTTGGCCGAGGATTCGCAGCTGGCGCCAGCTCTGCGGTAGCGGTGTTCGCCGTGTATTCCAGCCTGGTCCAGCCCGAGGATGAGCGCTTGCAACTGGACAAGCACTCCCTTTCTGCAGACGACGACCCCGGTATGCGAGAATTACTTTACATTATTTTACACTACTTGACATTATATAACTTTTTCGAAATTGTATCAAATTGCTTTAGTGCTTTACACATCTCTCTTAATTGTATGATGATCCAATTTTTTATTGCTAGTCCCAGTCCCATACTCACGTTTTTCATGGCGACTCGCAACGATTTGCAGATTTGGCATTTGTGAAGAAAATTGCAATAGGTTGTCATGGTTGTGTTGCATCGTTGTACATCGGGTCAGTTCTATTAAAAAACCGTTGCGCAACGTGAAGAAAATCGTGAAAGTGGGGCGAAAACTGCCGTCTTAAACTGTTTTAAACAGTCACCGCTCCAACATGATTTATATATCAAAATCGTGACGAGTTGCCGTTGCAAATTCGTGTTGAGTCATTTTCACATCATTGCAATTCGTTCTGACTCGTACCGCATCGTTGCACAAATCATCGCTTTCCGTTCTGGTTCGTATTATGTCGTGGCGATTTGAGGAGAACTGCAACAAATCAGTAAGACTCAGAACGGTTTAGAAAGTCACAACACGTGGCAACCGATGACTGCGTGGAAAACACAAAGTAGACGGAGAATTTTCCTTCGAATCGAGTCAGGTCGTCCTGCAATCGTCTGTTCTCCCTCGCCAAACAAGAACCATGTGTCCCCGTCACACATTCCCGTAAAGCATTCCCGTTTATACTGTAACAATAGTTGCTCTGCCTTCCATTACATGATGGGAAAAACAAGAACTGCCACGTATTGCTAGGGTTTAGACAATATTGCCACCGGATAGCCGCGTTCCATTGCATTCTACATAAATTATAACATGTGGCTCTAACGCTAGTAACGGGAGGCTTTACAGGTGTATCATGTGACTGGGGCAATAGCGACGATGTGAATCATGTGATACGACTCGCAACGAATAACAACGATGAGCAACGATTGTGATCAAATCGTTGCGGCATTGCGACAGTTTTGAGCCGGTTCAAAACTGTCGTCGTGCCTTCAGAGTCACAGCATTCTTCACGATTTGCAACGGTTTGTAGAATGAACTACAACGACTCGCAATGACCCAAGCGATTTTCTCCACGAATGATAGACCAGTGTTTGTTTTGCGCCATCAATCTAGAAATTCTATTCCGAGGCACATTGTCCTGTACTGTAGTATCCTTGTTAAATGTGCATGCTGGGGGTCCGCTCGCGGGTGATGAGGACCGCTATTCATAACCTTGGTCAACTTGTCATAAGGACTGCTATTCATAATTTGAAAAAGGATTCACTATTTATAAGGGTCGCTAAATTCATATTCTAAGAAAAGGAACGCACCCCCAACTTTCACAGGGAAAAAAAAAAAAAAAGACCCCCTGTATTTTTATATTTTTGTAGACACCCTGTAGTGCTGTTGGAATGCTTAAATAGCACTGGTCTAGGGCATGACAAGGGCTTAATGTCATATGTAGCATTCCTCAACATGATTTTCTCACATAAAAAGTAGTGATTAGTACAAAAATTCATTGAGCAGTAACACTGCTGCTCATGAATATTCATATAGCTCAGCAATGCTCATTAAATATGCAATTCACTAAATTTACTCGCAAGTATTTTGGATATGAGAACAATTTATAACCACTGGTAAGAAAATTGCATATTTAGGGGCAAGTCCAAGGTAATTGGTCCGAAGGGGGTGAATTTTCATCTTCGCCCAATCAAGTGACACTTGATGTCATTTTAAAGCTAAGATATTGAATTTTAATAATTTGAAAACAAAAATTTAAAGCGTGTCTCCAATAAGTAGTAATAATAAAATATATTTGCATAATATGTAAATCAGCATAACGCGTGGGACATCTGAATTAAAGACAAATCTAATCATATTTAAAATACTTGTAATAATTCTTTATTTATTACTGGCTTGACCTGAAGTCATTACAAGAAGGTAGTTGGATTATGATTTTCAGCTTGTTATCTCAATTAATATGCAAATTAGATGCGTTCCAAAATTAGCATGTCCCACGCGTTACATTTTTACATCCTATTGTTTTGATTTCTCCTTAATCGAGAGGTTTATTTTTCTGAAACTCTACGAAGTTCTAATTTACCTTGGGGGACATCCATAACATAGCAACAAAAGTTAATGACATTTACCTTATTAGCATAATTCTACAATTATATTTTGTCACGCGTGGGACATTTTGTAACGCGTGGGACAATCTGTACAGTAAAGCAATGGGTTTTTTAAAATCTTGTTTTGGCCAATTGGCAAATACACGATAATTTCGCAACGCACAAAGATATTGGCCCGCAACTTTACAAGTATTTTCTCTGAAGTCTTGCGCAACTTTTAAGACCAAATTTATCACGAACAACTATACCCTCACAAAGTCACATGACTTTTTCGAAGTGGAAGTCATTCCAGAAATTGCATGATTTTGTGATTTATGTACAAATCCTATGGAAAATAGTGTTTTTTCATCAATTTATAAAAACTCAATTATTTCTCATTTTAATCACTGCAAATAAATTGTTTTAGGCCAATAACTGTTTGACAATGGTGAATAATTGATTTCATTAAAAAAAAAATGTAAAAATGGAAGTTGAAAAACAAAGAAATACATAAGAATTTCCCAAAACAAAGAAATACATAAGGAAAAAATTAGGTTTTGCAATTTTTAAAACAAAATATTGTTAAGAAATGACATAAAGAACACTTTTGCAAAAAATGAGCATTTTCCAAGCTCAAATACTTGAAATATCTATAATAAGGGCACATTTGGTGGCGGGCCTATGTTAAACGCATGGCAGAAAAATGTCCCACGCGTGACAATGCAATTTTTTTTCAAATCGACCCTGTGTGAAACTCTTAAGTTTTGAGATGATGAAATTTCATATATTGGTAGAGCACAAGATGCACATTAAGACCATACAAAATATTTTTTGAAATTGTATATAAATTCAGAGGAATTCACATTCAAAGTAAAAGTTTTAAAATACCAACTTTCTCTGGTCCCACGCGTGACGCTAGCATAAAGTCGCATAAATTATTTATGCATGGAGGATTTCAATTTTTTTTTTGTCATTTGATAAAATTTGCTCCAAAGTATCTAAAATGTAAAACAAATTGGTGTTTCAATATTTCTTATAAGAGTAAGCACTCTTTTTCGCTCTGATGTCCCACGCGTTATGCCTACAAAATAGCTTGGACTTGCCCACAGGCAGTACTGCTGCTCACGAATGTATTCATTAGCAGCAGTGTTACTGCTCAATAAACTTGCAATTTTGTGACTAACCAATATTTTTTATGTGAGAAAAAGGTATATCTTGCTGAATGCTACATCTGACAGCAAGCTCTTGTCATGCCCTAGACCAGTGTTATACACATTCAACATGACTACAGAGTGTCTATAAAAAACAATTTTCATTGCGCAATATAATTTAGTCACATTATTATGACAGGAGACATTGCCTAATAACTGCAGATTCACATAAACTTTTAACCTTTCAATGTCATCAATGTGTGGATGTTATGGTCTGTTTAAAAGCTTTCTGGCTCGTTGGGATTCCCCAAGGTATAATTTTGTAAAATGTATACTTGATCTACTGTAGAGTGTAGATAGTACACAGGAAGTATAGTGGGTGAATTGTTTATAAAGTGTGACCTTGAAGTTATACCCACTTCCAACAAACCCAGTACTTGAAAACTCCCTATTGTCCATGGTATAGCTTTAAAGGCCTGCCTAAAACAGTGTAGTTCAGTATAGACCTGAGAAGAATACCTATTTCGCCATTTGAATATTTGACCAGAAAAATATTTGGATAGTTTGAATAGTTACGATTTTATAATACTGAAAACAAATTTTAAAAATCATTCCTATTTGATTTTTGTTTATGCTGGCATGCACCCCGGGCTAGTAAAAGTCGGGAACCAACAAAAAAGAAATGTAACCCTGATATATACTCTTACTGTTCGAAAACCAACAGCTGTTCAGCTATTCAATTATTTGAATACTACCTTACTAGTATTCAAATAGTTGCCTAGTTCAGTTTCAACGCATCAAAATGCAACATTTATAAGTAAATTTTAAAGTGAGGCCTGTAAAGTGTCAGATATTGCCCAAAATGACATTTGAGACTTCAATCCTGTACCAAAATCATTGTAACTTGTAAGATATGTCCGAATGATGTGTGAAAGTTTCATTGAAAAAGAACACTGCTTTCCTGGTTAAAAAAGCGAAAATATGCGTCGGCTTTTACAACAGACGTTTATGAGGTTTATGACCGTTTGTTAACGCTTTTGAGCTGAATGATAGATATCGTCATACTAAAGGGGCATTTGAAAAAATCTAACCCTATTTTATTCTTCTCTTACCATAAGCTAAACAACACGGTAGAAGAGAAACGAGGAAGCTCCAAGTAATTTTTGTTTAGTTCTAGACACTTTACAGGCCTCACTTTAATCTTTGTTTGGAGTTTGGACGTTGGTGCCTGTTTTAGGCTACTGAACTCAATGTGGGGCAAGCAAAATTGATGAATCTCATTTGACTTGTCTGTCAGGTGTCAGGGCCATTATGGAAAAGAAGTTATATTTCTATAATTCTATCCCTGGTTATGATTATGATATACACGAATATCTGCCATAATGTATGCGTGGGGAACCAGGGGGCGTGTTTCATGAAAAGGGTCTAAGTAAATGTACATTTTCAGGGGCGGAGCTTGGGTGCATTTATCTCCATGGGCGTGTTCAGACCCTAAAGCTGTTGAATTTCAAAAGGGCTATCAACGCTTTGTGCGAAACGCAGAGATATTTGCACCTTAACTCCATGCCTGAACATGCAAGCCGCTGAGGCCCTGATCATGGCCTGATGTATAAATTGCTATGCAAACCTTTTACCTCGAGCTCTACAGCTTTAAATTGGCCAAATGACAATTGAACCCAATCTTACCTTATTTGCAATGATAGCAAAAACAATTTGAGTGATTCATTTACCAATACTTTTGCTTGAACATTTCTCTTCCCACAGTAACGAAGAGGCTGTTGCGTGGATCGGACATCTTCAAGTACGGGATACCGGACGTGGGGAGCCAGACGCGTTACTATGCCAACCACGCACTGAGCTACGACCAGGCAAAGCACATCCCCTTCTGGGTGGCAGAGCACATCACCAAGGAGAACCTGCAAGGTACCACTTCCATAGCACTATAATAGCAACAGGGATATCATTACCTCCGCCAAGGAGGTTATATGTTTTTGGTCCCGTTTGTTTGTTCGTCACCAGTCTCCTGCGCACAATTTTACAGATATCTCAACCAATTTTTACAATCTTAATGCACACAATTATTGCTTGAGCACATAGTGGCCAAAATCTCTTGAGTTGGCTAAGATGTAGATTTTATCTGCATCCACTGAACTGTAATGTTTGAATGGCTTTATTACACTCAAGTTTAAAATTGCAGCTCTAGAACCAGTGCAGATTCTACTGTATGTATTGTATACATTAAGCAATGTTTCAAGTAGAACTGCCAAATCCCTATTCACTTGCACCCAAGATGAGAGAAAGACAAATTATATGTGACCAGCTATAGCAAAACCCTGCACTTGTCCGTAATTCATGTTTTGAAGAAATGGGCATTTTAAGTTCACATAATGTGTGTAAAAGACTTATGATTGTAAAATTGAAACAATCATATATTCGCCAATTTTTATTGACCAATTTTGTTAGAACAAAGCATCAAATGAAAGCTTGTGATGGGACCTTCTAATGGTATGAACATCTACATTTTGGTTTTTACCGACAAATGCAGGGTTTGGCTATAGCCGGGCATATAATGTATGTTCACTGAGTGATGTGTGAAAATTCCATGGTAGACCAAGTGATGAGCAAACAAAACAAAACTCATCTATAGCACTATCTTTTTTCACAGTTGAAAGTCTCCAAGGGAGACTTTCAAATACAAACACAGTAAAAACTTCAATCATAAAATATCTTTATACAGGGTGGCCCAAAAAAAACGGAACGGGGCACTTCCCAAAATATAGTACCAAAATATTTATGTCCATTGGATAGGGTGTCTTTTCCAATGAAAAACGATACCAAGAACAATCATTTTGGTTTTGTAGTTTTTGTTTTAGGACGCTGTGAGTGAGACCATGTCAGGTGCCTATTTTTGTCAATTTTTACCTAGTCAATGCCAGTTAAATTGCACTCCCTGCCCGTAATACCATTCAAAGAACATGCCCATTCTCTCGGCACACGGCTGAGTGCACACTAACAATGGCGCGCCTTGTTCAACGCTATGAAACATTTGTTACTATATTTTGGGAAGTGCCCCGTTCTGTATTTGTTGGGCCACCCTGTATAATGAAAGATGAAGTCTGAAAACTAAAACCTGTTCAATGCTTCTATTGGTAATATACGAATACAAGGCTTATGAGAACCACTAAAGTTCTATGTCAGTTTAAAGGATTTTGACAATGTTACTAGATCCCTATGACTATGTGAGTGATGAATGGTCATTAAATTCCCCTCTCTGTTTGCACACACAGGGTCTGCAAACAGGAAGAATAGCAACTTCAAGATGGACCCTAATGTGACGCCCATGTTTTCTTCCATGAACAGTGACTACAAGGGCAGTGGCTGGTCTAGAGGTCATATGAACCCTGCTGCAGATAACAAGTTTAGTCAGGTTAGAACAAGATCAATCCAGTTTTGAACCAGATCAATCCAGTTTCATCAGGTTACATTGTATATCCAGTGACCTGATATTATCAGGTTCAAAATTTTCTCCCATAAACAGTGAATAGAGTTGGTGGTCCAGCGGTCACAAATCCTGATACAGATACAGTAACAAGTTAAGTCAGGTAAGAACTGGCTTAATCCGGTTTACTCTAGTTGTTTTGTTTTTAGTATCGTTACAATGTTCCTTCCTCTCCACTCGTGCATGCAGGACCTGGTAAAAGGAAGAACATCTTCAAGATGGACCCTAGCATCGTGCCCATGTTTTCTTCCATGAATAGTGACTACAAGGGGAGTAGTTGGTCCAGAGGTCATATGATCCCTGAAGCTGATAACAAGTTCAGTCAGGTTAGAACCAGCCCAATCCAGTTTAATCAGGTTAAATTGAATGCTGATATCAGGTTCATGTTTTCTTCCATGAATAGTGACTACAAGGGGAGTAGTTGGTCCAGAGGTCATATGATCCCTGAAGCGGATAACAAGTTCAATCAGGTAAATTCCAGATTAATCAAGTTACATTAATGTAGGAACTGGCTTGATCAAGTTTTATTAACACGAGAACTGACTACATCAGTAGAGCAGTAAAACTAGATTTATTTGCTTAGCTTCAAAATCCAGTTTATTCGGTTCTGTCAGGAAATATCTAATTCAAACATATAAAGAAACTGACCAGAAATATATAATGTGATTGAAAAAGAGCAAAGAAAATGGGATTCTAACGGGATTCGAACTCGAGACCTCCTGATTGCTAGACCGGTGCTCTTACCGACTGAGCTATAGAAAACCCTAGGAAATATCTAAGTTATATTAAACAAGTTTGATCTGGGCCCCGTTGCAGAAAGAGATACAATCGATTGTAAGTTACGATTGATCGTAAGTCAGACAATTTACGCGTTTCAACCAATCAGATTGCGCATCTAGAACACGTGATCTGACTTACGATTAATTGCAACTTACAATCAAATGTATCTCTTTCTGCAACGGGGCCCAGGACCGATAGGCAGTGGCTGGCCAAGGTTACCACACAAAACATGCAGCATCCAACAAGTTCAGTCAGGTAAGAACCAGATTTATCTGGTTTTAATCAGTAAATAACCAAATGAATTTGTTTACATCACATGTCTAAATTGTAAATGTCTGATCCAGGTTACACTAGTTACAATCAAAATAAAGTCAAGTTATATTTTGGTAATTTTAAATTAGCAGGTTTCTGGAAAAATTACTTGCTGAATCAAGTTTAATCCGGATGAAACCGGATTGATCTGGTAAAATCCAGCTTTATGGATCTCACGGTTACATCCATGTTTTCTTCATATGACAGCAACTTCATGGGCAGTGACTGGAAGTGGCTAGGGGCCACAAAGTATGTACACAATTTCTTGTCCAAAATTGACCCCCCCCTCCCCCCTGTACGCACTTTTTATACACATGGTTGAATGGAGTGTACGCATCAGCGTGAACCCCCCCCCCCCCCCCCCCCCCCTCTTCTGCGTACATACTTTGTAGATGAAAATTAAACTTTATGAGTCACCAAGAGCCAAGGAATCCATATTTACACAGGATTATATATTAAAAAAATAAAAAATACAAATAGTTGTTTTTGTAAAGTGGAACATTCTGAAAATACTAACATCTTTTTATATAAGATGATGACGTCATAATTAAGGGAAATTGAGCGTTCCTATTGGTTGATTACCGATGCTTAATCCGGTATAATCAATGGTAAAGTTATAATACATATGTATTATAACTTTTCAGTGACGTACAAATTTCCCATAGACCACATAGCGCATGGCGACCGTGTGTACAAACTTCCCATTGAGAGCCGCCGCGGTGGAGTGCGCAACGTCAAATTCAGTCCGCTGCCAAAATGCCAACAAAATTACGTAAAAGTGAGAATAATGAAAGGGCTGCGTGCATTTCCATTCCCAAACTTAGCAATATCAAACCACTTTACCATGCAATTTACGAAACTGCCAACATTTATTTACTACAGGACAGATAATTTACAAAATGATGCATTTTCCATCTTTTTCATGCTAAGTTTTGCGAGTCTTTCTTCGCGGCATGTAAACAATCAATTGTGACGTCACAGCCATGACGTCACAATTCTTGACACTCAATTCGGGTTCCTCCAAAAGTTCCTCCAAATAATCATCTGATATAACAAATAGTACATGATTCCTGTCGTTAAATATTCCATAATAGACACCTCTACATTTTTAATTTCTCTCGTGCGATTATATTGCACTCGGCCTGCGGCCTCGATGCAATATAATCGCTCTCGAGAAATTAAAAATGTATCGTTGTCTATTCTGGTATATTCAACTCCAAACCATGCACTATTTGTATAATATAGCGTCCAGTATGATACAATATCATCTCTCTTGCTATGACATTGATAACAAATTAAACCTCATTCATCTTTGTTTATAGGCACAGAAGGCTATAGGTGAGACATTCTACGTATCGAACACCCTCCCCCAGGACAGTGATAAAACAGTTCTACATAAATACTCCCAAGTTCAATCCCTTTCATATCTTTATTCACAGGAGGCTATAGATGAGACATCCTACCTATCAAACATCCTCCCCTATGACACTGATAACAACATGAATTCAGAGATACTCAAAATTAAATCTCTTTTGATCTTCTCTCTTATTAACAGGAGGCTATTAATGAGACATTCTATCTATCAAACATCCTCCCCCAGGACATTGATAACAACAAAAACTACAGAAATATTCAAATTAAACTCCTTTATCTTCTCTCTTATTCACAGGAGGCTATGGATGAGACGTTCTACCTATCGAACATCCTCCCCCAGGACATCGATAACAACATGAACTACTGGAATCTGCTGGAGATCTACTGCCGAGACCTCACGGGGAGCTTTGGAGAAGTGCGGGTCATCAGCGGACCGGTCATGATGCCCAATGTGGAGGAAGACGGGAAGCAGTACGTCAAATACGAGGTAAGTTTGATTGATTCATCAATTCACACCCATCCCATTCCATCTCAAAAAGTGGGAAAAACTACATGACAAATACATTGTCTTAAAGGTGCACTTGAAAAGTGTCTCAAATTAATTTGAGCTTCCACATTTCTCTTCTACAGTGTTGTTTGGCTTATGGTAAGAGAAGAATAAAATAGGGTTAGATTTTTAAAAATGCCTCTTTAGTTTGACAATATCTATCATTGATAATCATTCAGCTCGAGCGTTTATAAACAGTCATAAACGATCATAAATGTCATACTCTAATTAGTTGTAAAAGCTGACGCAAATGTTTGCTTTTTTAACCAGGAAAGCAGTGTTCTTTTTCAATGAAACTTTCACACATCATTCAGACATATCTGGCAATGATTTTGGTATAAGATTGAAGTCTCAAATGTCATTTTGGGCAATTTCTGACACTTTACAGGTGCACCTTTAACCCATTTGGGACTGATTTTGCTATAACATGTATTCTCCATATGCCAGAGTATTTTTGTGACCAGTCCTGAATGGTTTAATGAGAAATCTGCCATGGTAACATTACGGGAGTGTGGATTTTCATGCTCTGTTCTGCACCCTTTTTTCTCACTGCACGCTTCTCACAAATGCTACAGGTGGTTGCTTTTTTTATCCAATTAATTCCTGTATTTAGATGAGAAACCCTGATGTTTTACCTCATTTGCATGAATTTGGTAGGATCTTGTTCCTCTTGTGTGGAACTTAGTGGTGCGGCCTATCCATGAATCACACATAAGTTGGGTTTGTAATAAAGGTTTCCCCATCTATTTTCACACCTTTTTCATTCAATTTTACCAATTTTTACTTCAATTTAGTTCCTCCTGTGTTAAACTTATGAAGCAAACATCATTAGTTGGGCTTCTAGTCTTGATATACTATTGTATTTCTGTGCATCAAATCATGTCTGCTGCCATCTTGTGGCAAGTGTGTGTACAATGTTAGGGTTTCATAGGCACTACATAATCATGAATAATACAAACTTGTTAACCTGTACAAGACTAAATTTTTATCTGGCTTCAACATGTGTTTTGCCATTGACTCCACTCCTAATAAATCCGGTACCAGTCCCGAATGTGTTTAGAATGGTTTTAACTGTGTGTGTTTCTGAAACTACAATGGCAATTCAAAATCGTGTCCTTTACTTTGAATTCTAGTACCTGATATTCACATCTATTGAATTGTGTCTGCTGCCATCTTGTGGTGAGCAGTGAGCAACATCAATGATCATTAAACTGGAATCACTCTGGCATATAATTAGGATGAGAATCAATATTTCATTCCAACAATTGAAATGGTTTTTACCATGCACCATGGCTGAATTATAATAAAAACATTATATTAAAGCAAGAGTTTACCACCATACTCTCAAATGAGCTGCACATCTTTTTCCATTTTTGTTTGTTCATTTATGATGGAAGCGAGGTCTGTGGTGGTGGGGGCAATTATGCCCTCTTTTATTAAATTCTGCCACCAATGAACACATTATTGTGTTTGCATGGATCAATAGTATGATCATGCCACCCACAATATTACCATGTTGCTTAGTAATCCAGGTTCATACACCACTGGCCATTGTTTTTGTTTGTGTTTGTTTGAGGCCATGGATGGCCATGGGGGAGGGGGTTAATATCAGGGTAGGAAATATACAGGGGCTGAGGGCGATTTTGCCCCCTAATTTTTAAAATAGCCCCCTGAAATCAGTAGGTTGCCCCTACAATTACCAAATGGTAATATGTTAAATATTTTGTGATATCCATCAGATTGAAAAAGTAGCCCCCTAAAATTGAAAATTAATTATCTCCATGGTTAATATCATTCTGTTCTGCAATTCCACCACTGAGCGCAAAAGCATGTTGTTGTAATTGTTGTGATAGTTTTGGTTGATAGTTAAATGGGATAGAAAATGTGGAGATCTTCCGACCATGCAGTCACAAGATATGTGACCGGCTATAGCAAAACCCAGCACTGTCGGTAAAAATCAAAATGTAGATGTTTCTACCATTAGAAAGACATCACAAGCTTTCATTTGATGCTTTGTTCTAACTAATTGGTCAATAATTAGCGAAGATATGATTGTTTCAATTTTACAATCACTAGGTCTTTTACACACATTGTGTGAACTTAAAATGCCAATTTCTATAAAACTTGAACTACCGACAAGTGCTGAGTTTTGCTAAAGTGGGTCACATTTAACAAAAGTTACAAAGGTTTTAAATTTCCCATTTGTTCTTATTCAGTGATTTTATTATACATTTTGTGTGTGATCGTTCTATGATTCTATGTACTCTTCGTACCAACTGAGTTGATTCAGTCTGTATTATGTATTAAAGGCATATATGCGTGGGTTATAAAGGGTAGTCAGCAAATTCCAACTCGACTCCACCGTAATCTCTCGAGGTAAACTCACGATATGTGTTGGATCGATCGAAGAGCGGTGCTTCGAAATATCTGAACACGGGCCTTCTTATGAAATTGCATGCAGCAAGAATTTCTCACGCTATCACCTAAGACATCAAACAGCGGCGCTTTGAAGTATTTGCGGTTTCGCTCGTAAACATCTCTGATGGATCTCCATTCGACTAGTACAAACATTCCGAACGCGACTGATTTTGTATGCATTTTTTACTCGGTATTCGAAGCCGGGACAGTTGCGATCGCTACTTATAACTGAGCCAATGGGGATTACGTACCGTGCGTAAAAGTGCGCAAGATGGATCCACGCGTCTAATAACCCACGCATATATGCCTTTAATAAACTTTTGCCTATTCATGTTTCATTATTACTTGTTGAATATGGGGGTGCTCATTAAGGCTGTCGATTTCGGGTATATTTACTACCCGGGACTCGCGATAATTTTTCGGGCGAGTCCCGGGTACCCGAAATTTATCAATTTGTTGATTTCGCTATAGGCATGTCACGCCGCTGGGAAACATGTTCATTCAAGTGACAAAAATGCAGCGCATTTATGACAATAAATCATCTTATAAAATACAGCAAATTCGTAAATCAATTTTTTTGCTTTTTTTTTCGGGATATCGAGTATCGATTTTTGCGCCCGGGACTCGACATTTTCGGCGGGACCCGGGTACCCGGGACTCGTCAACAGCCTTAGTGCTCATTCACATAAAGGTTTTCACCTCCTACCTGGTCCCCCATGTATAAACCTGGGTAGAGAGGGCAGAAATAGTGGATTAATTGTCTAGCATACACAGGGTTCAAACTCTGTATCTCACTGATGGGAACGGGTGCACTCTACCAATCTTGCCATATCACATCCACTCATTATTCAAGCCTCAACAATATTTGTTTTTCCTACTTGCCCATTTGGGCAAGTAAAATCATGAATTTTTCAATTTTCAAATTTAAATAGCCCACACAGAAATTTTACTTGCTCCCCCCCCCCCCCAAAAAAAACAATTTGTTTTTAATTGCTCGATCAGTAGCTCGATCTATTTGACAAATTTCTTGCTTGTTTCTAGATGAGGTTAACACAAGTATGACAAATGACATTTATCCTCTCATAGTTGATCAGAATGTTGGTTTGTTGCCTAATAAGGCTACAAAACTAGACCATAACATAAATTTTACTCTCCCGACATCAATTTTTTACTTGCCCTGGGAATTTATTTATTTATTTATTTATTTATTCAGTCTTCTTTAAAAACACAGGGTAGCCCATTCAGTGCCACAAAGGCCTGCTTTACAAGAGGGCCCTGTTTCAGATAGAAATTACAACGTTTACATTGAAAAACACAGCATAAAGATATACATACATACAAAAACATAAATACATAAATATAATATTTTAAAAAAAAGAATCGGGAAAGTGCTTGTGCCGAGCCCTGCATTATCATTAGTGCTTGTGTTCTTGCAGTATGTGTATGCAGGCTCGATAAGTTGTCTGCTTGCCCATGGCAAGTAAAATTGGTGCCCGGCTAGTAAAATTTCTTCAATTAATTGTGTAGCTTGTTTGCCCAATTGGGCAACTAAATAATTGTTCATCCACAAGAGAAAATGTACTTTCATATGTGTGTTTATCTCATCTAGAAGTATGAGGGCAAGTAAATTTTATATTGGGCAAGTGACATTTCTAAACGTATGATTTTACTTGCCTGAATGGCCCGGCCAGTATAGAAAAAAGTCAGCGTCGAGGCTTGGCTGTTTGTGCATTATTTTTCATTACATGTACTAAAAGATCCTATTATGGAGGAGAATAATTTGTCATATTTGTTATTGATTGACACCACGCTACTGTGCACAGAAACCTGTTTTGTTGATATGTTTCCTAGCTACTGAATAAAAGCCCGGTAGAGCGGGCATATCGCAAATAAAAATACTTTTTTTTCCTATTGTAGCAAGAGTGTTATAATAGCACTGTGCACACTGCTTGTAAATTACAGCTAACAAAAGTCAAAAGCCTCCTGTTTGAACGATGGACTCTTGTTATGGACGTATGGTTGACTGCTGGCGTAAAGGGAACTAACACCTCAAACCAATTATCCAATATTTGGGTAGTCCATGCCACTACAAACTTTAGAAAATAGGTTTCCAGAATTATTTGTTCATGGGTCTGTAGAGGAAGACTATGATCCAGACCATTATCTAGGAGCTTTAGGGGTACATGTATTTAAATTCCTGTGACAATAGAACTAGTTTGTTTGGCTGCTTATTTTATTTAATCACGGTATGTAAAAGTGCTCGCTTTCAGCTAAAAGCTGTTTTTCAGCAGGGCCGTGTACAAAAAGAAAACTCAGAATCTATAGAATGTTTTTCTGCAGAGCCATGATTGTTTGTTTGCTTGTAGTTTGTAGTTATGATTATAAAGTTTGAAGAAAAATATTGTTTGAGACACATATTTCAAGGGTTGCTGGTGGAAATCAGGAATTGATAATTAAAACTAATTATCACTTTATATATATTTTGTTTCCCCCCTTTTATAAGGAATGACAGTTTTGTTGGTGTTGCAAACTTACAAGGGCTCTTTAATGATTTAGGGGGGGGGGGTGACTCTTTTTCCCCAGTGAATTTGTTCGCAGTCTTGCCCCCTCATTGCTCTCCATCTTGGAGGGACTGTCCCAGACTTCATCTCGAATTGTATTGAAATTAATTGAAAGTGGTTTATTAACAGGTACCTAGCAGCTAGGCAACTGAACTAAGTACAATTTTATGAAATCATTAAAAAACACATGTTTGCATGTAAGCTCATAAAAAGCTCATATAAAGACAATGAAACAAACACACACTTAAATAGCATGTTGCAAGATGAAATATTAATCATAAAAAACACATACAGTCAAACCTGTGTACAGTGACCACCTAAAGTAAACAAGAAAAGTGGCCACTAAAGACAGGTGATCTCTATGAACACTCTATGAACAGGTTCCTCAACTTTGTTTTTCTCTGCAGGGGGGGGGGGGGGGGGGGGGGATCATTTTTGGTGACCACTATAGGCAGGTTGGCCACTATAGACAGGTGGCCACTAAGACGGGTTTGACTGTACATCACTATGAAGTATCATCACTATATAAGCATTATAAACAACATTGTATTACAAGTACTGTTGTTCTTGTTCTCATGGCTGCTTATAGTACCGGTCGTTGATGAGTGCACACGCCCTTTCTTCCTTACCCCTCTGCTATAGCCCTGTGTAACCCATATATTGATCTACCATTGATTTGCATTAAAGAGGACCACCAGGCAAAGGACAACACATTATTATATGTTTTGGTACCGTTTTGTGATATCAAATAGATACCCAACATTTTGCAAAGGGTTGTGTAATTCATAAACAAAGCAATTAATTTCCACCACTTACGGAACCACGGCTATCTCGTGGTTCCACACGGGCCAGGCATTTGCGAGTGCGCCAATGCAATTCACGCGTACATCAATAGAATCCCGGATGATTCGTTCGCTCTGCATAGAGCGCCGCTGGCTCTGCTCGCATAATAGTCTGCGCATTCAGACCGCATGACCGCATGGCTGAGAATGGTGATGCGTTTTCCAATTATATATTTTTTCTGAAAACATATTTTTGTGAACTTATTGAAGGAATGGAATACTAAAGATGTTACCTTTCTATAAAAAGATTATTATTTTTGGGTGGTGGTACCCTTTAAGCCCTTTCACAAAGGAATAAGGGTTCTTTGAATGTCTAGATAAGGGCAGGGTCGGTTGGCTCTGTTGACTGTGATGCTGTCGAGAGTGACTTTGGACAATAATTTCCGACATAATTCTTTTATGTTCTTTTAACCTGTTCAGGACTGGCCCTAGTCAATAATCTAGACCCTCGAAAGCGCCGCCTAACATTATTGATCGCTGCCAGTCGAGAATCGCGCCAGAATCGCGCCTGGCGATCAAATTTTATGACATGGTTGTGAAAGACCTTTCTCGTTGTGCATATATCTCTCTGGTAAGTGGCGCTATATATTTGCCAGTGAGGACTCGATCCTTGTCTAGACTGGCCCCCGAAAATACTTGGGCATGGTTCTATCTATATGGAGAATACAAATCATTATTGGTCCTGAACAGGTTAATGAACGCTTTCTGTACAAAATGAATCATTCTTGATTTCTTGTAGTGAATGTATGATTGACCAGAGTGTTCCTTGAAAACTTATAAGGTAAAGGAGAAAATTGAAAACAATTTTTTTTCTCCAAAGATGTCTAGTTAAAGAAACTGTCTTGCAGAAATTTGGTCCTTGACAACTTAGTATCAAAAACATACACTTACAAGTTTGGTTAGACACACATACATGTAAGCACGGGAGTAGATCAGTCATTGATACATGTATATTATGTGACCGGCTATAGCAAAGCCCTGCACTTGTCCGTAATTCATGTTTTGAAGAAATGGGCATTTTAAGTTAGTGACCAATTTGTTAGAACAAAGCATCAAATGAAAGCTTGTGATGAGGCCTTTCTTATGGTATGAAAATCTACATTTTGATTTTTAATGACAAGTGCAGGGTTTTGCTATAGCCGGACACATATTTTTTTCAGGGAGATGATCTAGATTCATTCATCCCCCCCGAACAAAAGAACCTTCTCCAGATCCACACCAGTGCACATATCCAAAACTACACAAACTGCTCGAAATTATCCACAGACTCCAACAGTCCCAGGGCAACCAAAAGCTTGTAATCTGTGAACAACATAATTGTAGATGATAAACTAGTGTTTTGCAGAAGATTTGCAGAACCTGGGTAGAGAGCAGAACGAAAGGAAGCCTAAATTAATATTATTATTCCAAGTACCTAGTATGAATAATATAGTTGCACCACCTGTCCAATCATGCCCATGGTATATAATTATGGATTAGTTGTATATTTACTGTACATATAATAAGCAAAAAATTACCGTTGGTGAAGGTGATGGGACAATGTATCACTTCCAAGGCGATCTGGATGTAGCTATCTTTCCGAACCGAAGCTGAGGAAAGATAGCGTATACATTCAGATCGCCGAGGAAGTGATAGATTGCCATCGCCTGAAACCAAAAGGTGATTATTTGCTTTATATTCCACATCGAACGGTAGATCTAGTCTATAATAAGCAGGCCTAGTCTAACGCAAGTCTTAATTACAGCTGTTACTACTAGTACTACTACTTAGTTTGATCTACTTACCAACATCAATGTTATTCCAATTTCCAATGTGTATGTTCCAATGTGTGTTTCCAGCATTCGCAATAATCTTGGAACACTTTACTTTCACTCTCAAGCAAAAAAAGTTCCATTTCAGCTCCGTTAGAACTCAAATCTTACGTCGAACAACAGAACAAGCAATTAAACAATAACAACGCAGCAAACCTAACCGTGTACGTACTGTTATACTAATATGTACGATACGTATGCATACACTGCACAGTGCATGCATAGCGTATGAGCTTGAAACAGTGTGCTACGTACGTGTATGCACAACGAATACAATTAAATTTGTAATTCGCGCGCATAGAGAACCCCGCCACATCATTTGGGTACGGAATTTGACTAGCCACACACGAGCTCCACAGTCAAGTCAATGCAACCGCAGTGAAAGTGCGTTGCACTCACTAGATAGTACTTTTTATCTAGTGAGTGCAACACACTTTCACCAAAGATATCTACAGAGTGTAACAAAGTTTTCTTCTCCCATCAATGATGGGCGAAACTATGCTTCATCACGTGATTAACTTTTGACCAATCGTAGAGCAAGATTCTTAGTATGTGGAATATAATATGCAATAACATTTTGTAAATATTGTTTTGTCTTTACAGGTCAATTGGTCAAAACAAAGTAGCAGTGTTGACAGGACTCATTAAAATGATTGTGGTAAAAAAAAAAGAAGCAAGTTGTCAAGTTCAGATGCCAACGCAACCACCCTAGTCGCAATGGGTGTGTTTTAATGCCCAATAAGGACTGTCTAATTCCAAACAGGATTCAGACTAACACTCTCTGAAAGAATTCCCAAAGGCTACGGAAACTAATTTTTGCACAATGTTCTTTCATTTTGTTTGACTTTACAGGTCATTGGCAATAACAAGGTAGCTGCGCCGACGCACCTCTTCAAAGTCATCACGGTCGAACAAAATACACCTTCAACTTCAACCTCTGATTCAACCAACCCAGTCGCCGTGGGCGCGTTTGTCGTCCCCAACGCCAAGATTAATTCCGACGAACACCCCCTGAGAGAATATCAAGTGTCCCTCGAAACATTGGAGAGGGCGACTGGGATGACTCTTCTGCCAAATTTGACGCGAAGCGCGATCGAGGACCTTTGCAAGTGGGACTCGTGCCAGCTCAAGAACAAGGCCGAGCTGGATCTGTTCTTCATTTCGAGGAGGATCCGGGATGCGGAGACGATCGGTCGGTTGGAGAAATCTTGGGCGGAACTGGAGAAAAGAAACCTGAAACCGGATGACAATCTGAGAAATGTTTACACCGAGAAGAGACGAGTGTTGTTGGAGAAAGAAGGGCAGAATAAATGATGAAAGCAAAGCCGGACCCTGTGACTTTATCAATGAAAATGAGGGAAAATAGGGTTTCTTCGGGATTCCAACCTTAGACCTTTGGATTGCTAGACCTGTACTCTACCAGCTGAGCTATAGGAAGCCCTTGCGCTGGTTTTGTCCCTGTGACTTTATCTATGAAAATGAGGGAAAAAATGGTTTCTCCGGGATGCAAACCAGAGACCTCCGGATTGCTAGACCTGTACTCTACTAGCTGAGCTATAGAAAGCTCTTGTGCTGGTTTTTGTCCCTGTGACTCTATGAAGAAAAAAAATAAGCAAAGACAAAATGGTTTCTCCGGGATTCAAACATGAGACCTCCTGTTTGCTAGACCATTGCTCTACCAGCTGAGCTATAGAAGGCCCTTGTACTGGTTTTTTTCCCTGTGACTTTATGAATTATTTCAAACATAGGCAAACTGACCAGAAATGTATAATATGAATGACTTTGTCTGAGTTTGTTCCAGTTAGGAGAAGCAGGGAACTCTACCAAAATGGAAGGAAATTATTGGTATGAAAATGAATTTGAAAAAGACATTATGTTAGAGGAATACCAGGCTATATCTGGATATAGCCAACTGAATGAATAAACTTAAAAACTAAAATAGTAAGTTATCATGTTTTTATCATGTGCTTTGGTCATCCACACTGCAAACTACTTTTATATTGATAAGGATTATTTTATAAATGTACAAACTGTTGTATTTGACATGACCATGTATTTTATTAAAAAATATTCGTATTGTAAGTAAATGTCATTTTAATCGTGGAAATAATGACTGGAGTTGATTTGAACTGAATTGCAGTGAACTCGATCAAATTGAAAATCATGATTCGGTTGCAATCTAGCATTTGTTCTTGGAGCCAGATTAGAATTATGTGCAAAAGGATTTTACCATTTGAAGTCTGGTTCCGACCATTCTCTGGCAGGTGTCTATGGGGAATGCATGTTGCAGAAAATTTGAATTTTCTTAAATGATTTCATAATTTAAGTGCCCATTATCATTGTTCATTTTTGGCAAACTGGAATTAAAATGGGTGAAATATGAGACTTCCACAAGTTTGAGAACAGCAAAAGAAAAAAAGCATGTTATCATTATAAACAAAATTATCTTACATTTGATTTAGTACAGTTGAAATATATTACTTTGATCTTATGCAGTTGAAAATACTATCCCAGAAATGAATTGTTCACTTATTTGTGGAATGTTTCAAATTGTATGTTTTATCCATTCTTTGTCTCTTGTAATATGCTGTTGTAATATGTTGGCTAATGGTGCTATTATCAATTTTGTTTTTATATCATTCATACAACATATCATGTTGTAGTCTTTCAGTTATTTATCTTCATCCATTAAGCAGTCATTTATTAATTTTAATACATTTTTCAAATTTTTAAAAATTACTAAAAAAATTATTGTTTTAAGATGTAAAAGTACTCATTAAGTACACATTTACAGAAATGCATGTACACATTTTTAATGATTTTAAATGGAGTACAAAAATACAATATTTCTTTTGTCCCTTTATAAAAATAAACCCTTGATGTAACATTTTTGTCTACCCTTTTTTCTCATTTTCCAGGGAACATAATAAAGTTTGCAAACATACGTAAAAACAATGCCCCTCCTTTTGTTTGCTAATTGGGAACGATAACAGCCAATGTGAAGTGAGACTACAAGTATTTTGGTATTTTCTGTCTGTACATGAAACTCTACTGCATCTACATGGGGGTGCTTCCCACACATTCTAAGTTGGACCTAACTATTATGGAAAGCAATTTGTTGCCTTGGAATACAATCTATTCAAAAGAAGAAAAAACACAAGAATTTTAGATTTTTCATATATTGGCAGTTAAAACTGGTTGTGCTGAATATTGGACATTGGGTTAAATATTATTAGGCTATAAATACCACGGCCTGGCCTTGCCATTATAGATGTGTTTTATTACACAATTTGCAGTGATCATTTGGAGATACATGTATGTAGTTAAGAATCTGCAATAGTGAGTTTTTATGACAAGTGATATCACAACTGATTTTTATAACTTTATAAAAAAAAGTGCATTGGTTGCAATAAAATATCAACAATAAAAAGTAGTGATTTGTCTCGAACTCATTGATCTATATTCAATATGTATGCATGTTTGTGTTTGTGTTTGTTTATGTGTGTGTGTAGGTGTGTGTGTATGTGTGTGTGTGTTTGTGCGTGCATGTGTGTGTGTGTGTGTGTGTGTGCACGTGTGTGTGTTTGTGTGACTATTAACATCTACAAATCCAATACAAAGTAAAACTTCAATAACATAACGTAACTGAAATTAACCTATTCACTACTATATTCTGCCTTTTCCCATGTAGATATTAATTAAACAAACGAAATAGAGGGAGAAGATACATGCATCGTCAATCAATGATTTCAAGATACAAAATAATTAGTTATTTAAACACGAACTTAATACATGTATGGATGCATAGCGGTAAAGACTGATTATTTCAATTATAAATACTAAATAACCTTGATTGTAAATTGAAACATAGTATACGTACGATGATTTTAAAAAGAAGAGATAAATATAATAGATTAATAATATATTATGCTAGTATGTGCTGAAAAGAATTGATCCCTCCGATTAAAATGTTACATTGCATCAATTGTGCATCCAAACTCGGCTTTGTTTTCAGGAGTAGAATTATGAATATCTGTTTACATTATTGTAATGTTTGAGTGACCATGAACGTGCGTGTGGCGTGTTATACATAATCAGGTTGAGATGACGCTCCCAAAAGCAGTACATCACATCTTTCGTCTGTTCATGGGCATACGATATACGAGTAATATTTTCTCCATTTTCTATATCGAGCATAGATAGGACGATGGCGCTCTGTATTATGTTGATATCCCCTTTTTATGGAAAGTGTTTTTATGTCCTTTTGTAATCAGAGTTCATAGATGGACGATGGCGCTCTGTATTATGTTGATATCCCCTTTTTTTTATGGAAAGTGTGTTTATGTCCTTTTGTAATCCGAGTTCATAGATGGACGATGGCGCTCTGTATTATGTTGATATCCCCTTTATATGGAAAGTGTTTTGATGTCCTTTTTAAATCAGAGTTCATAATTATAGATTGGACGAGGGTGCTCTGTATATTATGTTGATATCCCCTTTATATGGAAAGTGTTTTTATGTCCTTTTTTAATCAGAGTTCATAGATCGGACGATGGCGCTCTGTATTATGTTGATATCCCCTTTTTATGGAAAGTGTGTTTATGTCCTTTTGTAATCAGTGTTCATATACGAGGGGCGTTCAATAAGTTCATAGCCCAACCTTGAAGGAGTCAAGGTGCAACATCGATTAATATATACAGGTGTTCTTTCATCCATATTATACTGATGTACAGCCAAGAGCTTTTCAGAATTTTTCCTGAGGGCCTCAAGGGCCTCCTTGAAGATGTCTCTTAAAGACCTCTCAAAAACCTACATATTGGCAGATTTTGTCTCATTATCCTCCTGAAAATCACAATCTTGTGATTGTTTCTTCATATGTCAGAAGAGATCTAACGATACCAGGTTTGGGGATAAGGAGGAATCATCAACAAACCAATCCCGCCGTTATTAGCTTTTCAAAAGTCACTTGGCTCTTGTGAGCAGGCACATTGTCCTCGAGCAGCATATGTCTCTCATCAACTTGCATTGCTTCATTTTCCAACATTTTGCAAGTGACTTTTAATGGACATTGTATCAATAAAAGCCTGTCTAGATCAGAAACAGAATACAACTGACCTGGCTTTGCACCACTGACCATGTGAAGGATGCAACATTGCATACACAACATTAGGTAACCCAACTTCCTGCTCCTTCATGGTTGGGCTATGAACTTATTGAACGCCCCTCGTATGGGCGAGGTGCTCTGTATTATGTTGATATCCCCTTTTTATGGAAAGTGTATTTATGTCCTTTTTAAATCAGAGTTCATAATTATAGATAGGACGAGGGTGCTCTGTATTATGTTGATATCCCCTTTTTATGGAAAGTGTATTTATGTCCTTTTGTAATCAGAGTTCATAGATCTGACGATGGTGCTCTGTATTATAATATACACGATTTATATAGCGCCTATCACGATTGATAATCATCTCTAAGCGCTTTACCATTATATTAAACCAGCACACATTGTGTGCACTATCTCCACTCCCTGGGGAATATTCCTTCCAAGCGCTCATGGGCTCAAGAAGATCGTTCACATAAAGGCTTTCACCTCCTACCGGTCCCCATGTATACACCTGGGTAGAGAGCAGCAATAGTGGATACATTTTCTTGCTGAAGGACAAACGCGGTGGGCGGGGTTCGAAGTTGTTGATATCCCCTTTTTATGAAAAGTGTATTTATGTCCTTTTGTAATCAGAGTTCATAATCGGACGATTGTGCTCTGTATTATTTGGCTGCTGTGTTTGATTGTGACGCCGTTATGGGAACAGCTAATAAGAGTCAACAGGTTCGCATGTTCAATGTCACTCAAATCAAAAGCGCATTATCTCTGTCGACCCATGCATTATACTGTGTAATAATTATGCAATGGGTCGTGCAATTAACCGTTAACAATGAAGATAATAAAAAACTTATTATGAATACATACATATACATATATACCGCGTTATTCAAGCACTGAATATATTCACACATGTTTGAAGGGATAGTTTCGTTTTGGTTAGACTGAACTTAAGCAACCAATTAAAACCTGCACAATAACATTACAAACTAATAGTTATACCTCCAGCATGCTCGGAAGGTATAACAAATTACAAACGACTAAGTAAAAAGCCTGTTATCATTCTAAAAGAGCCATTAAAACACAAGAGGGCGCTCTCTAAAAAACCTATTGGTTTCAACCATTTTTCATATAAAATTGTGCATTACTGTGATGTTTTGTATCATCAACAAATATTAAAAAACCTCTTTTGAACATTTTTGAAAAACTATAAGTATTTTATATATACATTGTATTTCTATAAAATCATCGAATAAACCTGGGGTCCCAGGTTTATTCTGATCGGATGTATTTATTGATATTTTAGCTGTTTCTGAACCGATTTTGATCAAACTAAATAAAGTTTATTTTGTCATTAAAATTGTATGCTCTTTCAAATTTGACACTCATTTTTTCATTACCTCACAAAACAATTTTTTCTTGAAGCGCCCTCTATACCGAAACGGAATTATACCCCTTTGAATGATTATCATAAACGGACAGAAATATGTTCGAAAGAGCAATGATAATCTATAATGTGTTTCTCTGTGTAATTTATGTATACATATATCGATTTAAAGGGCAATGAAACCTAAGCAAAATGTTGCTTTTATAGTCTTAAAGAAATTAAGAAGAATAATCTCTGAAAGATAATCGGGTAAGAAACAAGAAAACTACGGCTCTTTGAAGATGTCCATTTATTCCTATGGGGAACTCAAATTGGCAACGCACTCTGATAAGTGTCACTGTGGACTCCCCATATGTTTTGTACACAATTGTTGCCATTTTTACAGTTTTCTTCATAGTCACATTTTTCCATTCCCCCAACTCATGATATGTTATGTATAAAAGCATTCTACAAAACATGTGTTGAACTCGAACGAAGGGTAAACATAAATTTTGAGAAAATTGAACAAAACTGAAATTTTGTGTACAAAATGTATGGGGAGTTGTCCACAACTTTGCCAGAGTGCGTTGCCAATTTGAGTCACTCGAAGAAATACATGGCTCTTTTCAAAGAGCAATAGTTTTCTTATTTCTTGACCGATTGTGCTCAAATTTTCAGAGACTATTCATTATATTCAGTGTCTTATAGTGCATACAACAATTTGTCTGGATTTCATTGTCCTTTAAGTTTTATCTTCACAGTCAACTCATCTACTTCTCTCATTGAAATATTATATAAGAACACAATTCTCGAATGAAGTTTCGTTTGACCTACTCTTTACTAAGTGAATTATTTAAAACCAACAACAACGAGAACAACAATGTCGAAACATTATAAATTCCATTCATTTTCAGCGTGAAGACAATTGTGTCAGTCAGTAGATTCCAAGTCAACTTGTCGGCTTATATTGTCCAGACATTCATTATTATCGTTTTGAGGAAAACCGTGCTCTATTCTATAGGTTCAAGCAGATTCCCTCACATAAATTAATGATTCATTGAGTAGATCAGATACGTGATCAATTATAATAAAACTGTCCAAATTGTAATTTGTGGTGCATGTCCCTGAACATTGTGTTTTGTTTTGATTTGAGCGAAAACGTGCTTTATTCTAACTTCTGGCCGATTTCTATCACAAAGTATTATCATAATAATATCATACTATATTATACGCGATAAGTTATCGTACTTTGTATTGCATATGACGCATGCTCCTGGGCATTGTGTCTTGTCTAAACGTAGATGAATAATTAAACATCTATTTGTCATGCATCGTGTAAACGTCATGATAGGGCTAGATATAATCGATTTTGTAGATAAGGGCGGGGTGGGGGGGGGGGGGGGGGGGAGGGGTAAGCAAGGGGGACGACCCCAATGTAACCCCGCTATATCCACCCTGTGAAGAAAAATACATAACAACATATGCATTCATTATCATCATCATCATCATCATCATCGTCATCATCATCGTCATCGTCATCGTCGTCATTATCATCATCATCTTCGCCACCACCACCACCATCATCATCATCATCATCATCATCACCACCACCACCACCACCATCACCGTCATCATCATCATCACCAGCATCATCATTATTATCACCACCACCCCAACCACCATCATCATCATCATCATCATCATCATCTGAAACGCTAACCCACTTAATCATTGTGAAAACTATATTATCCATCTGTCCCCAGAATGCTTTGATCGTGGCTTTGCCACTGACTGGGTTCAGGGAAGTTTGATCGATCAAGATCAAGGAATAAAGCGTGCGTTACTATGGTAACATCGATCATGTGGTTCTTTCCATAATTCCCATCCAATAACTGCTATCCATTATACATCATTTCCACTTCCACGAAGCCTGTTTTTCCATGCTGGTGCTATGTATTGTAGATACTAAATAATGCATAGCATTGTGGAAAGGCAATACAGCCTATTTTGGATTGATAGATTATGGACATTATTTATTCATGTTATGAGATTAATATGTTGACTAGACATGGGCAAACGGACACATTTCCAAGCGTTTCAGGGGGTTGAGGTTTTTGTTCAAATAACAATTAATAACAGAAATAAAAATTAGTTGATTTTGCCAAAATTGTCTGCTTTAGATCGAATACCTAAGCTTATTTGCCTCGAAACGATTTGATATCAAACGTGTGATTGCCTTGGATATGTGGTGCCAGTTCTGCCCGATTACAGTTGTTCAAAATAATTGAATACTTTAAATAATTGACAATTGACTTGATAGTATGTTTATACGCAGTATATATGCTGAACCTTTCTTTCTTCTATTTCAATTTCTTACAGCGCATAGAGACATAATTATGTGATATGCGCGTTATAAATACATTATTATTATTATTATTAATTTAATTATTAGATAAATACATGCATGTTTTAAATAAATAAATAATAATAAAATAAATAAATGAATACATAAATACAAATTAAATAAATAAATAAATACATACATTAATTAATTAATAAATACAAAACAATTAATAGATAAATGAATAAATAAATAAATAGATAAATAAATAAGAAAATATATGAAAGGAAAATAATGATTACATCCATTAGTAAACATGCATGCATCCAGTATATTCAAGGCTTATCAGAATAGTGACGGTTTCGTATAAGCTTTCCAATAGAAGTAATGATATCGCGGTCATCTAAGTATTATCATATCAAAAGGCATCGGTGGACCGAAATAATTATACCCATGAATCGCTGGATGATTTTTAATTAGTTTTGATCGCCGCTAAAATGACAGAGAGCGCGCAGTATAATTCATATGAACAATTAATAATGCTCATTGCTGAAGCTGCAGTACCCCTGTTTACTCAAATACATTTCTGTATAATAATTATTGTCATGCACAATGATTTCATGTATATCGTCATACACAATGTTTGTCATGCACAATGACTGGCACAGCTCGGGGAGCAGGGGGGGGGGGGGCACGTTCCCCCCAAATCTGTGAAAATTAAGGGGTTTCAGGGACGAATACTGTACTTGGGTTTTCTATAGCTCAGTCGGTAAGAGCACTGGTCTATCAATCCCGGGGTCTCGGGTTCGAATCCCGTTGGAAACCCATTTTCTTTGCTCGTTTTCATTAAACAAAAAAATAAAGATTTACATAAGGTATATTCTCCCAATCATTCGCACGTCCCCCCCCCCCCCTAACGCCCCCCCCCCCCCTAACGCCCGACCACGCTTCGCTACTGTGCACGATTGGCATGCACAGTAATATGTATATTATCATGACATTCAATGAAACCCTCTTTTAGTTGGGTGTTTACCAACGAAGCCCCTATATATAAAGCGTCGCATGACAACGGTTGTCATGGGCTCGCGGTAGTTTTGTTTGCTGGTGGTGCTTAATTATATACGGTAAGCACAAACGCTTATTATGCCTATAATTGTATAGGCCTGCATGGGGACTCATATACACACTACACAGACAGGCTCCAAGGACCATATAAATGTCAGGCATGCTATTATAGTTTTAAAAAAAATAACTTTCGTGACTTAGCGGATCGGTAGGTCGAAACAAATAGGCTGGACCTTATCGATGGGCAGGACCGGCCGAAGACGGGTCAGTGACGTCAGTCCTCAGTCAATCGCCGGTCAAATCTATTGTCTTTGACTACTCAATACAGGACTGACCGCAGGGAGGAGGGGGGGGGGGGGGGGGGGGAGAGGATTATAATAGAGACGTTTGGAAGCGCAAGGGGAAGGAAATTGGGTCACAAAAAACAACTGTAATTGAACTTTTAAATGAGCGGGAGGAGAAAGGGTGATTGCATGATCATGATATAATAAACCAGGGAAATGCTCACTCCCATTTCCCTTGGTAGACACTACATGCTGCGATGGTTGTTTGTTTGTTTGTTTAATTCTTTATTTTTTTGTTAGTTATTTGGTATAATAGTAAGCTAGTTAGGAAGTTACTTAGTTAATCAGTTAGTTAGTAAGCTAGTTAGTTTGTTTGATTGTTTGTTATTATTTCCGTATTAAAATGAAAATGATAATAATGGAAACAGTATAATTAACAATCTTATGGTTTTATAAATTTGCATATTCAAAATGAGTCGAGCTTTAGATAGTATGTTCAACAATAACAGGTTATCTAGTATTTCTATGTATTTTTTTTAATTTTGGCTCTGAGGAAGATTATGCTAGGATCGAAAATGTAGGCCAGTCATATTGGCTCCTATTTTATTTCACAGGCGATATTTTGATAGCAGTATTTTGCATCATTATTTTTAACTACGTATAATGTAAAATTATTCCCCAGCTTTAAACGTGACGCCCATGTAGTACCCCTATAATCTCAGCATCAACATCATAGCATTTTCGGGCTAACCCTAGGTTTTCTGTTCTTCTTGCATGCATGCATGTGACTGTGAGTAGTCAATGTTTCGAGGGTTCTTTGACGATTTGTTTTTCTCTCTCATCCGTTCT
>JBAMJV010009718.1:0-60000 GCA_037951105.1 Echinarachnius parma
TGTAGAAATAATGGCAGAAAAGATTAGACAAAATTAACAAATTAAAGGTATTTTGTATGGTGATCAAAAAATAGAATTAAACGTGCTGCAATATGCAGACGATACATCGTTATTTTTTCGGGAAAAAATCATCTTTAAGACATATTATAAAAGAACTAGAATTTTTTGGAAAGGCAGCCGGTCCCCTTATTAATAAAGATAAAACAATATTGAAATGGTTACGCCCAATACATCAAAGATGGGATTTTCATGTATATGGACTCCAATTGACTGAAGGTAGTGTAAAATATTTATGAGTCCATATAAGCACTGATTTGGAACTGGTGGTAAAAAAGAATTGGGAAACAAAATTACAAAAAATTCAAAGAATAGTAGATAATTGGGAAAAAGAAACCTTACTCTTTATGGTAGAGTACTTATTGTAAAAACTTTGCTCATTAATCAAGTTGTTCATTTGATAATGTATTGTTCGGTACCACAAAATGTAAGAAAACGATTAGAAAATTTGTTGTATAATTTTGTTTGGAATGCAAAAATAGATAAAGTTTAAAGAGAAACAATTATTAAAGACTATCATGAAGGTGGTATTAAGATGATTGATATTGAAAAGTTGATTATAAGTTTTAGATTAAAATGGCTTGGTAAAATATTAGATGATTCAGATGGCTTTTGGAAAGAGATGTCAAATCTTTATTTTCAATCATTAGGTGGGCTAAAGTTAATTATGAATTGTTATATTGATTCATTCATGGTAGACGCATACTTTGTTAAAAAATTGCCACAGTTTTATTTAGAAATACTGAAATCATGGGTTATTATGAATACACAAAATGAAAATAATAGTGTTGAGTTAGATAAACAGATTATATGGTATAATAAATATGTAGTATTTGAAAAGAAACCTTTCTCTTTTAAGAACTGGTACTCAAGTGGAATAATTTATTTGAAAAATGTTTGTTTTGATGATAGATTTATTACAACATCAACATTAATAGAAAATGTTCGTAATAAGAAATCAAAAGTAATTGTAATGTTCGAATATTTTAGATTACAAAAGCGATACCCAAAGTATGGATGAGTAATTTGAAAAAACCAATATGTCACTATGTTTAGAAATACCAACAGTTTTGATTGGAGGTAAAGAAACACTTATTCAAAAAGTACCAAGTAAATTATTTTATATTCACTTTCGAAAAATGGAAATGCAATTGAAGGCCCATCATATTGGGTAAAGAAATTAGATTGTTATGTTGATTAGAAACGTGTTTATAACAGAAATGTTGTGTGTATTAAGGAGATCAAACTAAGACAATTCAACTTTAAAATCATGTATAATTTGATCGCAGTAAAAAGAAAATTATTTCTGTGGAAACTTAGTAATAGTGATACATGTGAAACTTGTCATTGTCGGGAAGATTTATATCATGCTCTATTGGAATGTAGAATGAATGAAATATTTTTCAGAAACTTTACGCAAATGGTAAAACAAGTTTAAATGTAAATGTAGAAACGAATGTATTCACATTACTGAAAATAAATGCAGAAGACAAGATAAATGATATTTTAACTATAGCTTTTTGGAGCATATATAAAATGATAGTTATCAGGAATCAATCGGGAAAAGATGAAAGAAGCACAAAACTATGGTTTACATTTTTAAAGGAAGTTCACTTGCGCATACAAACTAATGATTACATGCGTAAAAAAACAAAAAACAAACAATTGTATTATTTACCATATATGATAAAAACATATTTGTAATGTCTGATTGATGTAAAAGAGAAAATGATTGAAATATGATTCGCTAAACTGTATGGAACTTGAAATGAAATCAATAAATGTGATGTCACACATCAAAAAGATGCACTTCTCGACCAAGGTCGAAATTGAGTTAATAGTATGGTTGTTTTCTCCTTTTCTTCCTCTTTAATTTGATACCTAACACGATACATAATTTTGTTTTATTGCGGAGATACATGGTTTTAAATGAGACGTTGGAGGGGCGTTTTGGAAATTATTTTATCGAGAAAACGGCCCTCAAAGATTACTTTCTATTCTTAAGGAGCTGGCAGGTGCAATCATTGATCCTTAAAAGATCGAGCGGGTTCGTTCTATTCACATCGGTCGGAACAAAAGACCCCCAAAAGACCTAGTAACCGCGACCATTCAGGCGTATAACGAGCGGTTTTGTGTGTGCGCGCGCATGACTTTGCTAGGATTGGTTTTGTGTCTAAGTTCTTTTGCTCAGTCGAGCCTTTTCACTTGTGCAAGCTTCTTATCCTCACGACTTGGCTCATAAAAAAAAAACTTTTGTAAGCAAGCAGACCTGTACGTACCCTATACTCGCCGAGCACTGCGCTCCCGGACGTAGGCGGGGAGTACGAGCGCGCGCATCGATGTACTAATACTCATAGCACTCGGCGCCAGTGCAGGTGGTTCATTCAAAAAGTCGCGAATAATAATATTCTGTAAGATCTACACAATGCCAATGATTTTGTATTCTACTTACAAAATTGCATTACAATTGAAAGCTTAGTAGAAACAAACTAACAATCAACACAAAAAGCAACAAAATAACAGCGCTGAATGTCGCAAAAAACAGCAAAAATTTGATCATTAGCGTGCAGGTTAATAGCACTTGTTTTTGGAATTTCATGGAGAAATGTGATGCAATTTTGTTACTTGTTAAACTTTTGAACGCCAGCAAAACGATATTAAAACTATGTTTGTTTTTTTAAGAAAATTTATGGGCGTTAGTTTTTACTACATCCTTTGTTTGGGACTATTAAAATCATACAGTTTAAAAATGTGTTGCATTTACTTTGTTTAGTGTTTTGTCGTGGAATTATGGAATTATCATATCACTTCATCTTCGAGATAGGCTGCATTATAGCCCTTTGAAGATTATAGAAGAAGAAGAATGCCCCAACTGCATTGCTCATATAATTTGATATATATAGGTCAATCTCCAGATATTAGTCAGTAAGTGTAGAAACATACCTGCCGAGTTATTTTGCTTAAACCTTTTTGTTAAAAAAGTTGTGCTATTTGATTAGGGGGAATTGTCTTTTTGGGTTGTGTTTAGTAGGGACAATTTTACCTATAATACATCGTGGAACATTATTAGCTTGTTTTTCTTTTTGCGTACGCAAACGTTGGGACCCCTCCCCCTACCCCTATATGCATACCGTACGCATCGGCGTGAATGCGTACGTACTATGTATATGGCCCCTAAGAACTTGCGATCGATTGGCGTTACTAAAAAACACACAAAATGTAACAGCGCATAATGATTGTGCACACAAGCGTGTTGGCGCAGCTCGCAAGTGGTTGTGAAAGTAACAATAGGTAGGCACTGCCCAGGGGGCACTGCAGTATGTGCAATGCCATAGAAATTGTCAATGGTCAATCAGCGGGATCCGGGACGAGTCAATATGCAGATGATACTATTATCTATTTATCAACGACTGAGGATAATGTTGAAAAATGCTGTGATATGTTATCACAATTTGCAAATATATCCGGTTTGAAAGTAAACATACAGAAGAGTAATATATGGTTCGTTTAGGCAACTTTCAAGGTACGTTTTGTAAAGATAGGAAATTCAAATGGATGTCTGATTCATCAATGTATCTGGGTATACACATACCTCCTGTCTCAGGTGAATTTGATTTATATGATTTAAATTTTGAAAAAAAAGAAAGAAACTGATAATTTGTTACAAGTTTGGAGCAATAGGAGTTTGAGTTTGTCATTAGTTGGAAAAAAAATGCAGTAATCAAAGCACTTGTGATTCCAAAGTTTGTGTATTTGTTTAGTAACACCCCTAACTCACCTTAAAAGTTAATACTCTTCAAAAAAGATGATTTAAATTTATTTGGAACAATAAAGGTGACCGAATAAAGAGAAGTTTTATTTATAATAATTTGAACGATGGTGGATTCAAAATGACGCATATAAAAAAGTTTTTGTAACGCCTTGAAAATTGCATGGGTAAAACGAGTTTTGGACGAACAAAATGATGGTCATTGGAAAAAATTGTTTTACGCCAATACTAAACAAAAAAGGTGGCGTGTTCTTGTGTAACTATGCAGGAAGTGATTTGAAGTATAGTGGCATATATAGATTTTGGAAACATGTTCTTTATGCTTGGTCATATAGATGCTATAACACAGTGAATTTTAAAGAATTATGAACCAATCGCTATGGAATAACTCTCACATTAAAATATATAGATGGACAATTCTTGTGTATAAAAATTGGTTTTGATGCAGGCATTTTGTTTGTAAAAGATATAGTAAATATAAATGGATCATTTAAACCTCTTGAATAACAGGAATCTTTACACTTGAATAATGGATGTTATTTAGAATATTTTGCATCGCTATCTTGTATCAAAGAAAGGAATGGAAAAGAACATCGAAAATAGGTGATTTAGAACAAGAAAGAGAAGAAGATGGATACACGAAATGCCCGGGACGAAATGTATTATATTAAAAAAAGTTACTAAGACCTGTTATAAAAAAGATAGTGTCTATATTTTGTATACATGTATTGAAAACGAATCAGTGTGAAAAATGGTCATTTGACTTGAATGTAAATTTGAGAGATTTAATTCAGTGGCAGAATAGATTCGGCATTTTATATTGGGTAACGCTAGACAAAAAGATTCGTGTATTTCAATTTAAATTCATCCACCGTCGTTTGGCGACGAATGATTATTTATATAAAATAGGTATACACAATTCTCCAGTTTGTACTTTCTGTAATAAAGAACCACAAAGTTTGTTGCATTTGTTTTGCACATGTTCTATAATTCAACAATTTGGGTCAGATATAAATGCTTGGTTAGACAATAATGTATACAATCAACAACTCTCGTACTAAGATATTTGTTTTGTTTTTGGCGAAAAAACTCACCATCTGACTAATACAAAATAAAATAAAGTTCGAAGATAAAAACTTGTCTTTTTACGTTTTACAAAAGAACGTGATTTTTTTCAACACGTAGAATATATAATTGCTTTAAGATAAGGAAAACAGAATACACACGCAAAGTGGAGTCCTATCATTTGATTTGATATTAATAACATTTTTGTACATGATCAATTGTTTATTCCGAATTGTATTACATTTGTTATGCAGGTTATATGTTATAATGATCAACCATTGTATTAATGTGCTTGATTTGAAGCAATACAAAAAAAAGGTTCAATCTGGACGGTAATGCGCCTATCTGATCCCGCCAGATTCCCTCACCGTGAAGGGGTTTAATATAATGTATTTTTGATTTTACAGTGAATCAGTAAGATGTATTTTAGGTTAACCAGAAGTATTGATTATTTTTAGAAAATCAATGCAATACAAATGTGTTCCTTACGTGTAGTCCTCCGTCAGGTATTTGTCAGCGATTCTTTGGAGGCCAGCGCGGTTGAGGACCTTGCGCAGAGGGTTTCGGTTATCCACCCCCGTGCGGTTTCGCCACACGGCCAAAGTGTCGTATGCAGCATCGACACAACTTGCTTTGTTCTCAGAAAATAAGGCGTCGAGCTCGGCTTGGGTGAAGTTCATAGCGAGACCAAGTGTGATGAACTCGTCGTGTGTCACTATGTCGTCGGATACCGTCCTAAGTACCGTAGATGGTAGGTCTTCATGTGTTGTCAACTCCCTGTATTTAACACATGAGTGAATCAGACAATACAATCATTACCGTTTAAGCAAAGAGAGACCTCTTGTTGAATCAGATGAGCGGTGCCATTTTGCGAACGCCTTGCGCACGGTGCTGTATACATACTAGCCGACGACACACACAATTTTCCCGACCCAGGCTGAATTTTTACGAGACTCGTAGTTTAGGTTGACCTCGTGACCGAGATATGCTTCCGGTGTGAAAACAAATCAAGTGAGTGTGCGTGACCTCAAATGAGAAAGGGGCCCACACTAGTTCCGGTTTAAATTCTTAAGAGTTGCAACTCTCGAGAATTGGCATCGTTTGTACACACATTTTGCAATTTTTGAGAGTTGCAAAGAATTGGCTTTTACTGATAAGTTGGCCTTCTAGTTATAAATGGGTTGGTTTGTTTATTCATAAGCCTAATTCTATATGTGCGCACTAAAGCGCGCACGCGTACTTGCGTGCGAACAATTGAGAATTACAAGACAGATCACTGGCGTCGCGCAGCGATGTCCCTTCAAACAGAATGAAGATTCAAATCGAGCTAAAGAGAAAGTTGGGTACACCCATAGGTTTGGGTACAGTACTGAATCTTGTTTATTTTAATTAATTAAAAAACATTTAAAAATTATTGTCGATGAGCTTTTTTGGAACAAATGTTCCCTTTGTTAGTATTAATTTAAACAAAAGTAAGGATCAGAACGTACTTACTTAAACTCGGCAAATTCAGGCTAGTATGACGATTGAACATCAGCTTATCTCCAAGTTGAGTACACCTGGGGACACATTGTTTTTCTAATTCAATATTGTCTTTGTATATGTAAAAATATTTAAAAATTATTGTCGATGAGCTTTTAGAGATATTCACTCACATTTTTGAAATAAAGAATTGTTAAATTCACAGATCTCGAACGTGCACAATAAACAGGCAATGGCATATTTGGATATTTGCATATTATCACGCACACTGTCTGGAATATACGCACCGACAAACCAATCGACTTTGTTCTTCCTAACATGATACTGCTTTGTGGAATAATTGACCAATGATAACTGCGTATGTGTGCGCATTATAAAATCGGTGCGCTTAGTCAGCTGATTTATTTCCGAAAATAGTGTTGTTGCTAGGCTAAAAATAGCTGAGTCATTCACATTAAGCCAGCAGCAACAACAACAACTGCAACAATACATATGTGGGGAACCCCCTGTGCAATTTGCATTGTGACGTCAGGACTGTAATTGCGCGCATTAACTGAGGACATCGCGCGCTGCCCATTCACTTTGTACAAGAAAATTGTCCAGTGGTCGGTCTTTCCATTAAGCGTCTTTGATAATACCATAGAAGTATGACTCCAACACTGCCGTTGTAGAACTAGAAGGTAAACTGTATTGCCCGTAGGTACCGTACCCCATACCCTTTGTACATAAAACAATGGCGGGCTGACGGTCGTGTTTACGAGCAGTATTGAACGGAGGAAGTTCGTCACAAAACTGCATTGTGGGGAAATAATATGACGAAACAATAAGAATGTGCGTAAGGCGCGCACTTTACCAAGCAAACTCACACTGTACGTTTTCTATGGCAAAGATGTCATTAGCGCGTACATTTGTGATTTTGCGCGCGATGAATTTGTAAACAATTTTTGCCCTTGGCTGAGACAGTGATCCGTGTATGAAGAGCGACCCTTCTGCAAATATTGAGCAATCATAAACAGTATTTAACACAAAATGTAACTAAAAAAGTGCTCTTATTAATGGGGTAGAAAAGGGCAACACAAATTGATTACGCTAGATAAAGAGGTGGTGAATATTTCACCGCTCAATGGGATGTATTTTATTATTAAATTCCAGATCAATTTCGAAATACACAGCCTGTCATACTTTTGATGACGTTTTGTGACGTAGCTAAACTGCTTCTAATCGCATACATACCTAACCATCATGGCAGCTGAGTTTACCCCCCCTGGATAATACCATAGAAGTATGAATAAACAAACCAACCCGTTTATAACTAGAAGGCTCACTTAACGCGCGCAAGTCACGTGTCCAATAGACTTTGTACATGGGCAAGATGGCGGAGTGAAGCGATTTTTGAAGCACAAAAGGAATACCACTAGACGTCATCGCGTAGTGACCTAGAAAGACTTGACCAATCATCATGCTATGAAGAGCGCGTAGACTATCGCGCCTATTAAGTGTAAAATCTAAAATTTTAGATTTTCACTGCGATAAATCTGAAACTGAAATAATTTGTAACTAATTCATTTAGTGCCTTTAATTAATTGATTGATTACTACATCACCTGCATATAAATGTATAACAAACTTACAATTAGAGAACATTACTTTGTAAATATTAGATGTTTTCATTATACTTTGTAAATATTATATGATTATACTTTGTACATATTGTATATAACCATGTGACATTATTCAATGAGACATTTCTTATATTGTTATCCTCAATACCCTTGTTAAGGGTGAAAGGATATTAATAAATTTCATTTCATTTCATTTCAGATTGTATCACGCTTGAGAACAATGGGATCTATGGTGACGTATGCATATGAGCTTGTTTTATTGACCTCGATCTGGTGACGACGCGTATGAACTGCTCTGTGATTGGTTTATGTAATTCCCAAGTATCCCATAATGCAACCTGCAGTGGTATTCCTTTCGATGACCAAAAATCGCGGCACTCTGGCAGAGTGACACCCCCCTGGATAATACACAGTGCAACGCACGTTCACCGAGATAGTAGTGAGTGCAACGCACTTTCACTCAAGATAGTACACATTGTAACGAACTTTTCTTCTCCCATCAATGATGGGCGAAACTATGTATCATCACGTGATTAACTTTTGACCAATCGTAGAACAAGATTCTTAGTATGTAGAATATAAATTTGACTATCACAAGAAGCTCATTCGTTAGTTGTATACTAACACTAATCTAGGTCAGAGGAAAGAAGAACGCCAATACAGCCAATAAGCACATCCGTGGGCGCGCTAGTACGCATTCTATGCGTATGTGCGCAACTGCCAGGGCCGTTTACTTATTTTGGCATAGAATTATGAATAAACAAACCAACCCGTTTATAACTAGAAGCAAAGACGCTTAATGGAAAGACCGACCACTGTACACTTATCCTGTACAAAGTGAATGGGCAGAGCGCGATGTACAAATTAACACGCACTTTGATACGCAGGCTATTCATTATGACGTCACAATAACAATGTTTACTTCGCCTGACTAAAAATAACTTCAAGATGATGATGATAAAGTTTGATAAACCCAAATTTGCATATCACGCGTGAAATTTGTTTTATGCACTTGGTTACGCGTACAATAATAAAGAATAAAATAAAGACAGTGCGCAGAGTGAGCGCGCGTTATCATTAAAATACGCGGGTAGCCATTGCCATTTTTTCTGTACACGGTAAGATCTTTAAATTTTAAAAATATAGATCTCACAGCTATTATTTCAAACGTAAAAACGCTATCGACTATAATTTTTAAATATTTTTAACTAACCCAAAACAATATTGAATTAGAAAAACAATGTGTCCCCCAGGTGTACTCAACTTGGAGATAAGCTGATGTTCAATCGTCATACTAGCCTGAATTTGCCGAGTTTAAGTAAGTATGTTCTGATCCTTACTTTTGTTTAAATTAATACTAACAAAGGGAACATTTGTTCAAAAAAAGCTATCGACTATAATTTTTAAATGTTTTTTCATTAATTAAAATGAAAACGATTCAGTACTGTACCCAAACCTCTGGGTGTACTCAACTTTCTCTTAAGCTCGATTTGAATCTTAATTTTGTTTGAAGGGACATCGCTGCGCGACTGCCAGTGATCTGTCTTGTAATTCTATAGTCTTTGCTAGAATGCTCACTTATCGCGCGCACGTCACGTGCCCCATAGACTTTGTACATGGGCAAGATGGCGGAGTGAAGCGATTTTTGAAGCTTCCAAGGAATACCACTAGACGTCATCGCGTAGTGACCTAGAAAGACTTGACCAATCATCATAGAAGTAGTATATAAATAACTAGAAGATAATCTACGCACTGCGCGCTAATTTTCCCATAGCAGCAAATATGGCCGGTTAGGGAAACTTCATGGACTGGCTAACATGGAATGCTGGGTATTTTGTAGTCTATGATCTAAGACCCTCGATCGCATGCTAAAATTAATCCCACCACCCATAATAGATAGCCGCCAACGAGAGAGATCTGCACAACAGCAGTGATGGCTGCCAGCCGAGGCCTCGTGAGCAGCGATCACTGTTCTTACGCAGACCTCTCTCGTTGGTCGCGCTATGTTCAGCATGCGATCGAGGGTCTCGATCCTAGACTAAACGTATCCCAGAATTCCATGTTAGCCAGTCCATAAAAGTTTCCAAGATTAGCGCGCAGTATGACCCCCCTGCCAATGTTCAATGTTCAATGTTCAATGTTCAATGTTTTATTTCTCAGGTCACCCTGTCGTAGGGTATTGAAGAAAATCACATTTAGCACAATATAACAAATATATACAGATATATATACACATATTCAAAACAATATATCACAAAATATAAGAAAACTAACATGTAACATAAAACAAACAGGAAGTAAGTTAATTGCAAATTTAAAATCGATCAAAAATATAAACTTTCGAAAATGTGAAGATCATTGAGATGATAAACTCGGTCTTGTCAAATTTAATTTCCCTATACCTTTACTAAAAGGTGATATTAACCGCTATGCAATGATGACCAAATAAATGAACAGTGATACTGACAAGTTAGCAGGAAACTATTAATAATAATCTAAAGTAAGTTTGTAAAAATGAACTATTCCAGAATCAATATAGTAATATACTTAACTTTCATAATTATGGGGGCTAAATAATCATTATAATATGGTGTGAAGACGATATTTAGCAAACAAAGACAAGTAAATAAAACGCAATCGCAATATTTATAATAATAATAAAGAAGTACAAGAAAGAAAACAAGGTCAATCGCAAGCTATGAATTGACCAAGGAAATGTTACTATCAATAGAATGCACAACGGCTATTGAAATATCAATGCAGTAGAGAAGAAAAAGCAAAAACTATTTACATACAACAAAGGTACTTGTTCAGATCATGCAGTAAACGTGTGCATCAACATATTATAAAAGACTATAATACTTTCCAAGTTACCACTATTCGTCAATTTGAAGGATAATCATACATACTACAAATCAGCGTTGTGGCTGCAGACTTTAACTATTTCTTATAGAGTGCCATTATGATACAACACAATTTTGATACATTTGCTAATTCCCTATGATTTACACTATTAAATAACTGACTCATTTTCATTACATTCGGTCTCACTCTATAGTATGACTTTATAAAGGTCTTTCTTTCATTATCTAGTACTGGACATTCAAATAGATAATGAAATTCATCCCCTAATTTATTATTGTTACAAAGCTCGCATATGCGATCCTTTCTTTCGATTCCATTATATCTTCCAGTTACTACAGGCAATCTGTGATTTCCACATCGGAGCTTTGCTAAAGCAATTCTCAATGAGGGCGGCATTAATATCAAATATGGTTCCATAATTACCTTACTTTTAAAAATTCGGTAATTTAAACAACATGTACTATCGTTAATTTTACAGTGCCAATTTTGAGAATATGTATCACTTAATCTTAGTTTAAGGGCTGATTTCACCCATGAACTACTTACTTTTTCATATTCATACCACAAATTTGACATACCTAATTCATGCAAAACAGTATGTACATATCGAGTCCATTTAGAGGAAAATATATCATTATCTCGCAGGAGTTTCAAAATATTACACACTGTCGTTGAATACTTGACTTCTTTACCAGATATAGTTCTAAACCAATAGTTAACCATTCTTTCTTTTACAACTAATGATACTTCAAACCGACCTAATTCACCCAGTGCCATGCTATTCATCGTACTTTTTCTCAATCTTAACAATTGCTTACAATATTGTGCATGCAAGGCCTCGATCTGCGCAATATTTTCAAAACCCCAGACTTCACTTCCATAAATAAGTACGGGCACCACTATCCGATCAAAAAGTTCTACCTGTATGTCTAAAGGAAGTCTTAACTTCCGAGATTTTATTATCAGACTATACATAGCTCTTTTAGCTTGAGTAATTTGCTTGTTCTGGGCTTTTTTGAACGTATTGTTATAATTAAACACTACGCCCAGGTATGTGTACTCATCAACCACCTCTACTTCTTCTCCGTCAAACATAAACGGTTCATATTTTTTTACTTTTCCTTTAGAAAAAATCACTACTTTCGTTTTACTAACATTAACTTTTAATAACCACAATCTACAATATTCACTAACGGCATCCAATGCTGATTGTAATTCACGTTCATTGGTTGCTAAAACTATCGTATCGTCTGCATATAATAATGAGAAAAGTTTCATAAACACTTCAATTCCATTATTGGACATTGCACTTTTTAGTTTTTTGGGCAACAAATCAATACCGGGATATCTATCTTTAATAAATAATTCAAAATCATTTATGTACAATGCAAAAAGTAAGGGGGATAAATTCTCCCCTTGTCTAACGCCAATGTTGCAACTAAAGTAATCAGATCTTTGAGAATCTTTCACAACACATGATTTCAAATTTGCATACATATTATGAATGACTTTAAAAAGTTTTCCTCGAATGTTTTGCTGTAAAAGTTTACACCAAAGTAATGTTCGATCTATCGAATCGAATGCCTTTTTGTAATCTATAAAGGCACAGTATATTCTTTTTCTGTGAGATAAATACAAATCTAGGATCGAATGAAATACAAATACGTGATCTACAGTCGAATATCCCTCTCTAAAACCTGTTTGTTCCTCACCGATTAAATAATTCTCATTCAAAAATGTACTTAATCTATTATTTATTATTGATGTAAACAATTTCCCAATACAGCTTAAAAGTGTAATACCACGATAATTGTCAGGGTCGTTCGGCGACCCTTTCTTTTTATAAATTGGGCAAATTAAACCTATAGTCCAATCAGTTGGTATAATTCCAGTGTCCAAAATTATATTAAACAATTTAGTGATTACTCTAATTAGAGATTCATTACTATTCTTTAAACATTCATTTAATATTAAGTCTATGCCACACGCTTTATTATTTTTTAACTTTTTAATCTGACAAACGACTTCTTCGTCACAAATCGGTTTATTAAAATCATAATTGTCGTTTGACACTAAAGCATATCGATCAAAAGAAAAATCTTCCTTTTCATCATATTCATGTAATGTATCTTTTTTATTCAAATCCCTAAAATGGGATTCAAATGCTGAAATACCAATTGTATTTTTTTCCTTTTTATCTTTTACTTTTAAATTTAATATTTTCCAATATTCTTTCGGATCTTTTGATTTTAGAGCACGAAGCTTCTTATGTAAATCCTTAAGATACATATTGCGTTCGTGCTTTAATGTTTTCCTATACAATAACTTCACGCTCTCAAACTTTTCCTCATCATCTAGACTACCTTTTGAACGTTTGCAATTTTTCTTAAGTTTCAAAAATTTTGACTTTAATTGTTTACATGTCTCATTAAACCATAATTTATAATCAGGTTTATGTACTTTTGTATCGCTTTTCCTTTTCTTTTTACTCGTTTTCTTCACTAAATTTGCTTTAGAAGCTGCCTCAATGTAAACACTTTTTATACACTCGCATAATTTGTCTATTGCTTTTTGATCAGTGTTATTTCTTTCTAGTAAATCTATCCTGCTACAAATATCATTAATCATATTTGCATCTAAACCATTTTTAAATTCATTGCAAGAAGATGTATTCCAAACAATTTTCACATTTGCTTCAATAAAGGAAGAATCGCCTTCCTGTTGAGTGTTTACCTCCTCACTTCTTTCAAGCGAGTCTACGTAAATATCTAAATGTACACATAAAGGATTATGTTTGTCAGAAAGCGTATTATCAAAACAATCTACCTCACAATTTCTAACTAACTTAAACGATTCTCGTGATATAATAAAATAATCAATGGTGCTCAAATTTCCAAATGTGAAATGGCCTCTGGCATCATTTCCTATTCTACCATTAACTATTGTCATTTCGAGTGATTTGCATAATTCAATGAGATTTACTCCATTTTTATTTATGCATCTATCCAAATTTCTTCTTTCAGGAAGTGAGGGTGTTTGCACATCTAAATATAAATCTTCGCAACTATCTTCAACACAATCTATCAAATTCCCTGTCCGAGCATTAAAATCTCCTATCATGCACAAAGGAAACTCATATTTACTTTTTAAATCCACAATAGAGCATGCTATCTCCTCGAAAATATCAGAATGATAGTATTTCGAGTTTTCATGTGGTACATAAACTGATCCAATAATAAATGTGAACTTATTATTCAACTTAACTTTGCACCACAGAACATACCTTGATTTTACTTTTTCTATAATTTGTACATTGTAACAGTCTTTGTATAGAATGCATACGCCATGCACTCCTCCGTGAGGCAATGTATTATCAGTGCGCTCTTTACAAATATATTCATAACCAGGCGGTATAAAATCCTCATCAATATAGTCTGTCTTAGTTTCTGAAAAGCATGCGATGTCTGCATCAGCTATATAGTCTGGCAATATTCCAAGCTCCAGCTTAGAGTTTATACCGCATACATTAATACTAATAATTTTAATCAATTGTAAGCCAGAAGAATTCTGTTTTTCAGGAATTTTGTGTATCAACGTGTTATCAAGACTTTTATAATTGTGCATTGTTACTGCTAGTGACGGACATTTAGCAGTCTCTCCGCCGTCTCCAGGCAATCCACCCAGTCCCTGGGAAACTCTCGACCCCTTGCCTTCCATCTGTTGTTTGAGGAGGGGCGCATCTGAAAAGACATACCTCTGGTCTGTCTGGTCGCATCTGCATATGTGTGTGGTCCTCGGTATTGTTGACTGGCCCGCCTTCCAACCTCTCCGCCACGGTGTCTGGTATCGTCTGCGTGAGTGTGTAGTCCTCGATTTCCTGCCAAATCTTCAGAATGCTGTATCTGTAAACTGGTCTGCCGCTGATGTTGATCAGGTTGGTGTGTGTGAAATGACCGCCGATCTCTCCGAACCTCATTATCTCCACCGACGTAGCTGATGATGTTTGACGCCAGCTGTTTCGTCCCACTCCGGTTCAAATGAAGACCATCTCGGGCGAGGTGCATTTCTCTTATGTTATTGTTGTCGATCACGCTCCACCCTCGATTGGCTGCCAATAGTTGTATTGCCGTGTTAACGTTTCGCACTTTTCTCGCGATTTCTGGTCTCTCGTTTCGACGATGGATTATCGAGGACACAGCGATTGTAGAGACGGATGGTGCTTTCAATATCTCGTCGCAGGAAGAGACGATCTTCGCCACGATTTCATCTTCGTGGTCGTCACCAATGTTATTCGTCCCAAAATGAAGGATGACATTCTGCGAAAGGTGGCATGCAATCTCCTTGGTCGTAACATCATAGGCTTGCTCGACCCTTGCACCTGATATGCTCTTGCAGAAAACTGACTTGGATCGCGAGATCTTAGATGAATCGATATGTTTGATCATCGAGTCTCCCACTATGAGTACATCTGCCCTGTGGTTGTTTTGAATGACGGTGCTAGGACATGTAGGAGGTTCTTCTCTTCGCGTCTGTGCCATAATCCTGTGATGTTTGGCTCTGTATGCTTTCATCTGGATAGTGTATCCACCTTCGTCAGTCCCTACTTTTACATCACTCACAACTGCATTAGAAGCTGTCTTCACATGCTCGACTGCTTCCTGTCCAGATTCCTCGTTCAAAATTTCAAACCGATTTGATGTCGGAATCGACGGCACGAATTCCTCGGCAGCATCGGCAGCATCGACAGCATTGACAGAATCGACAGCAACTGCAGCATCTGCAGCATCGACAACAACGGCAGCATCAACAGCAACGGCAGCATCAGTGGCATCGACAGCAACGGCAGCATCTGCAGCATCGACAACAACGGCAGCATCAGCAGCAACGGCATCATCAGTAGCATCGTCAGCAACGGCAGCAACGGTAACAACAGCAACGGCAGCATCGACGGCATCGGCATCATCGCAAGCATCCTTATTCCGTAATGACTCCTCTAGTTTTTGCAATCTTACGTTGATGCACAATACCTCTTGGAGGATCTTTAAGAGGAGATCCTCATTGTTCTCTCTCAGCGGCACAATGACTTTGTTCACATCTTCTTCGTCAATCGCCTTTCTCAGTCTCCGTATCATCACTTCTTTGACTCCTTTTGTATCTAGCCCTCGCTTCTGGAGCTCAACTTTCAATTGTTTGACCTTGAGATATCCGATCTCATTAGCCATTGTGACGTCAGTCAAAGAGCGCAGTCTGTTCACCGTTCACCTAACACAAAAGAGCGCAGTCTCCAAGGTGAATCCTCAGTTCCAGGCGCAGAATTAAGAAAAGCGCAGGAGTTGTCAAAGCAAGTCAAAACAGCGCGATATAAGAAAAACAAATGTTTTCAATCGAATTTTTCAAAAGAAAAATTCATTTTTTTGATGCAAAACCAATGTTATTCAAAAGAATAATGAGTAGAACAAAATAACACGCTTATAATCAGCTTCCGAGCGTCAATGCCGATCTTCCCATGCTAATTTCAATCTGTAAGTCCTCCTATGAGTAAGATTAAAAAGCCGATATCAGGAGCCCCGCAAAAACACGTCCACTCTTCAGTGATTTTTTTGCTATGAAGTGCGCGTAGACTATCGCGCCTATTTTTCTGCGCACTGTCCTAGATTGTATCACGCTTGAGAACAATGGGATCTATGGTGACGTATGCATATGAACTTGTTTTATTGACCTCGATCTGGTGACGACGCGTATGAACTGCTCTGTGATTGGCTTATGTAATTCCCAAGTAGCCCATAATGCAACCTGCAGTGGTATTCCTTCCGATGACCAAAAAATCGCTGCACTCTGGCAGAGTGACACCCCCTGTATTTTGGTTTCTTTGTTATTATATGCGCAAAATAAACAATGACGTACGTTAAGCGTAATTGATGCGCTTAGAAAGGAGCTATGCTTGAGAGGGCACAATAACACATATCAGATTACATTTTTAGTGCGCGAGTAAAAAATACCTTGTTTAGGATGACGTAAGGACGAGGATAGAATAAATGAGCGATATTATTTAATGATGTTCATAAGATTTTAATACAAACAGTTTTATTTTTTTCTTAAGAATTGTAATCAATGGAGCATTTTTTATTTCATTACTTAAAGAAGTAAATAATTTGGGGCCTTCATATTTAAGTGTCTCATGAGCAAGAAGGGTCCAAAAGAGAGGTAAATTAAATTCTTCAGCATATCTAGTTGGGTAATTATGGGCTGAGCTATTAAAAAAAAACATTTCTTGGAAAACAGACGGCAACAAATAATTATTATAATCATACATAAATTGACCAAGTTGAAATAAATAAAGATCTTTCACCTTCACTATCTTATTTTCAAAAAAATCAGAGACTGTATGGGAGCGAAAGGGGGAATTACAAATGGTACGAATAATCTACTTTTGTAGTAACAACGCTTTATCTAGTTACGTTTGATGTGTGTTACCCCAAACTAAGAGACCATAATCCAAGTATGGGAGTATCAAAGAACTATGAAAAGGAAGACATTTTTTAAAAACTTCATTAATAACACCAATGTTTCTAGAAATAATTTTACAAATATAATTCACATGATATATCCAAGAAAGGTTATTATGAACTTTTACACTCGACAAATTAATGGATGAAACACACTCCAATGGGGCGTTTCCGAGCACTATGTTACACACTAACGAGATTTAGGGATAGTTGAGTTTAGGTAGAGAGGGCGCTACACACAATAATTTTTGTTGTGAGATAATGAAAATTTAAGTATCAAATTTAAAAGAGAATACCATTCTAATGGCAGAATAAACTTTATTTTATAAAAATCGGTTCAGAAATGGCTGAAATAGCCATAAACATATCCATTTTAAATAAATGTTGGGCCCCACAAGTATTCGATAATATTGAACCAGCCGTTAAAACTCGTTTTAAAATGCTTCCTCTTTTCAAAAGTTTTCAAAATAGGTTTTTAGATAGTTGTTGATTATCTCTCTCTCTCATCACTATTTCAACGAAACATCACATGCACATAATTTTATTTAAAATGGTTTAAACAAATGCGTTTTTTAAGCGCCCTCTTTACTCTAACAGCTCTTTTTGAATGATAACGGGCATTAACTTAGTCGTTTTGAATTTTTTATTCCTTATGAGCAAGGCAGAGTTATAACTACTAGTTTGTAATGTAATGGTGCAGGTTTTGGTTACTAAAATTCAGTTTTACTAAAACTGTACTCTCTCTACCAGAATTCAACTATCCATTTAAGTGGATATAGACGGTAAGAGCGTACGGGGGGAGGGGGGGGGGGTGTTCCAATCTGGACGGTTGTGCGCCTATCCGATCCCGACATATTTCCTGAACGTGAAGGGGTACAATATAATATACTATGTATATGTTTTTACAGTGAATCAGTAAGACATATTTTTAGGTTAACCAGAAGTATTGGTATTTTGGGGGAAATCAATGCAATACAAATGTGTTTCTTACGTGTAGTCCTCCGTCAGGAATATGTCAGCAATTCTTGGGAGACCAGCGCAGTTGAGGACCTTGCGCAGATCGTTTCGGTTGTTCACACCCGTGCGGTTTTGCCACACGGCCAAAGTGTCGTATGCAGCCTCGACACAACTTCCTTCGTTCTTGGAAAATATGGCCTCGAGCTCAGCTTGGGTGAAGTCCATAGCGAGACCAAGTGTGATGTACTCGTCGCGTGTCACTATTTCGTAGGATATACTGCTAAGCACCTGAGTGGGTACGTCTTCAGGTGGTGTCAAAACCCTGTATTTAACACATGAGTGAACAACACAATGCATTACAGTTCCTGTTGACTTAACGGTAGTCCTGATTCGTGAATCAGATGCGTGGTGCCTTTTTGCGAACGCCTTGCGCACGGTGCTGCATACACACTAGCCGACGACATGCACAATTTTCCCGACCGAGCTCGAATTTTTCCGATAATAGTTTAGTAGAAAATTCACGTATAGGTGACAGACAGTTGACAGACAGGCTACGATATTTTTCCTATGAAATGATTGGCAGAAAATTCTCCAGCTTCGGGCCATTGAATGCGCATACGCAAGATATATTAGTTGCGCATAATTGTGCACAAAAATGTCCCGAAATAGGATTAATATTTTGGTTCCTTGTAGGTTTCTTCGGGAAATTTCATGGGAAGTTTGGTGACAGACAGTGGATTATCTAGAAAACTATTTACTAGATTGCTATTATCTAGAAAATTGGCCCCTGTATTGTGGCTCAATGTTATGCAGTGCGCGCAAACTAGCATAGTATCACCCGCGGTCAAGCTTCCTCACGCATGATGATCTTTAAAAGGGGCAAACAAGTAACAGGAAGAGAAGGTAGGCTATACAGGGTTGCCCCTGTCAGGTTCCGAGTTTGTCAATTTTTACCAAGTCATTGCTCGATAATTCGCACTTACTTCCCGTTATAGCATCGGACAACTGTGCCTATTATTCCGTTTCACAGCTGAATGCACACGGACAATGGCGCGCTAACTGCCCCGCTATAACGGGTCGTAAGTGTGCGAATAATTGGGCACTGACTGGTACAAATTAATACAAAATTGGAACCTGTCATGGTGTCACTCACAGCGCCCTAAAACAAAAACTACTCAACCGTATTGACTGTTCTGGGTATCGTTTTTCGCTAGAAAAGATACATTATCCGATAGACATAATCATTTTAAAAACTTTATTTTGGGAAGAGCCCCGTTCCGTTTTTTGTTTGTTTTTGAGCCACCCTGTATTATAGCTGATATTTAAATAATCCTCTGTGTAAGAACCTAATGAGGAACATCATAGGCGTCGATATGTAGTTCTGGATATTGAAAGCACAAAAGCCCCCACAATGATCGTCTGACCTACTAGGTCAGATGGCCATTGTGGGGGCTTTTGTGATTTCGATATCCAGAACTTAAAGCCAAATTAAAGTAGTGGGAAACGCCCCACCCAGGGACCGCGGAACCGGGGGGGGGGGGGGGGGGGCTGCAGCCCCCCCCCCACTTTTGTGGCTAAAAACAAAGAAATACATAAGCATAAAATAAAGAAATACATTACAGTTCAAATGTGATCAGCCCCCCACTTTCAAAACGATTCCGCGGCCCCTGCGGCACCCACCAACAAATGAAAAAAAAATGCTTTTATCACCAATCATGTGAAAGAATGCCATAAATTATCTGTTAAAGGGGTAGTTTAGTTTTGGTAGAGAGGGCGCTGCTCATCACAATTATTTTGTGAGTTAATGAAAAACTGAGTGTCGAATTTGCGAGAACATGCAATTTGAATGGCAGAATAAACTTTATTTGGTCAAAATCGGCCCAGAAACGGCTAAAATATCAATAAATATATCTGAACTAATAATTATTTGGGGCCCAAATAATTAGATGAATTTTTCAAAAAAATAAAAAAATGCTTGAACTTTTCCAAAAATTTTCAAAAGCGTTTTTTAAATAGTTGTTGATGATCTCTCTATTTAATCATTATTTCAATAAAACATCACTATGCATAATTTTGTATGAAAAATGGTTGAAACCAATGCCTTTTTAGAGAGCGCCCTCTTTTTGTTTCAATGGCTCTTTTTTAATGATAACGGGCTTTTTACTTAGTCGTTTGTAATTTTGTATCCCTTTCGAGCATGGTGGAGTTAAAACTATTGGTTTTATAATGTTAATGTCCATGTTTGGTTACTAAAGTTGAGCCTTACCAAAACTAAACTACCCCTTTAATGTAAAGATTTGGACAAAACTGCGTTGAAATGGAAAATGTCAGCAATAAAATGTTCGAAACAAAAATTGTCAATGCATTGACACAATATTAAACCACCATGTGCGCTCCGCACTGAAACGAGCGTATAGCACCTACGCCGGCGTAGATGGGCCGAACTGGTGGTGAATTAAAGGGACAGGTCCACTTTTACAAAACGTCTGAACAGCTTTCAGTTGACGGATGGGGATCAATGTAACACGCAAAAAAAAAAAAATCAGAGCGAACAGCCCTCTAATTTGGATTCTACGAATGAAAAACGAATGCGTCCCTCCATTTAAACTATATATCGGTCAATAAAGGAGTTCAACTGATTTAGCATAATATTACAACAATATAGTACTAATTCTCGTAAAGGTATTGTGAAGCCGACATTTGTTAACGTCTGTCACGGAAAAAGATCTAAAAAATAAAGAATATATAATTCCATGTAGTCAGTTTAAGCGATGTTTGGGTATTTTGCTTGGTTAACGCTCACACATTAGTATTTATGCGCGGGTCACGTAGCTAGCGCGGGTCACGTAGGGGTCATGCATAACGATCTGGCACTCCGTGAAATATGTGTACGAACTTACTCACCGGCCGAAAATACGTATGTACCCATTAAACCGACGTCCCTCAGTTTAATCAGTTTTAGATCTATAACTCCACGAAAAAGAGATTTCAAGCCCTAATTTTTTCAGGCATGCTATTAAATGACATTTCCTTTCATATAAGACAATAACCTCGCAACTTTTGAATTTTGGCTTGCAAAAGAGGATCTCTCCCTTTAAGGCCCAATGTCAGCGGCATGAATAAACATTTCAACTGATATTTCTAAAGGAGTGGTCACATTGAACACGAATCCCCACGACTAGACCCGCGAATGCAGTACGCATTGGTACAAATATATGGCAAGCCGTTTTAACATTTATTCCTATTTCTTGATATCAATAATTGAATTATTGATATCACTAAATTTCTTGATATCAAGTATTACCAATACAGAAAAGTATTTCTTGATATCAATAATGCATTTCTTGATATCAAGAATGCATTTCTTCATTATCAAGAGTTCAATTTATTGATATCAAGAATTGAATTATTGATATCAGTTTATTTCTTGATATCAAGTATTACCAATACAGAAAAGTATTTCTTGATATCAATAATGTATTTCTTGATATCAAGAATGCATTTCTTGATATCAAGAGTTCAATTTATTGATATCAAGAATTGAATTATTGATATCAAGAAATAGGAATAAATGTTAAAAACGGCTTGCCAAAGATTTGTACCAATGCGTACTGCATTCGCGAGTCTAGTCGTGGGGATTCGCGTCCAATGTGACCACTTCTTAAACGATACTAAATGCTTGGTCACACAGGACACGACTATACCCACGAATGTCGTACGCATTAGTACGAATCGGTAAAAATGTAGAAATCGTCGGCAAATCGTGTGTATTCTTCATAATGCGTACTGGGTTCTGGTTCGAGTCTTGCTGATTCGTGATAGTTCTCCTCTATTCGCGGGCTTTGGAAGCATCCGAGCACCATCTCACATGCATGGTTCCCCAGGACGAAATTCCAGTTAAAATTTTAATTGGTACCCATTGAAATTCTAACTGGTACCCATTGAAACTGAATTCAATTGGTATCCATTGGCATGGGTTTCAAAGGGTACCCATTGATTTCTGATTTCAATTGGTAATTGTTCCATTTTCCATATACTTCGATTACCAATTGAATTTAATTGGTAATATAGTCAATGGGAATTTCACCCTGGGTACTACTAGTTGGTGGACATACCTACGGCATTCTTACTGCAATCGTACTGAGTGCGTAAGACATCGTACCGGTTCTTCTCCATTCTTGACGGAAGCGTACCGCGTTCTTACTGCTGTCTCACTGTATTATTTTGGCTTTCGCAATTATGCGTACAGTATGCGTAGAGCATGCGTAGGTAGGGTCGATACATGGCGAACCACTACGATTTTTACGATCGTACTAGTTCGTACCGCATGCGTACGGCATTCGTGGGTATAGTCGTGTCCTGTGTGACCAGGGCCCCGTTGCAGAAAGAGATACAATCGATTGTAAGTTAGGATTGATCGTAAGTCAGAAAATTTGCGCGTTTCAACCAATCAGATTTGCGCATCTAGCACACGTGATCGGACTTACGATCAATCCTAACTTACAATCGATTGTATCTCTTTCTGCAACGGGGCCCAGGCCTTTGGGTTCGGATTTTTCCGCACAAGCCCTTTGTTATATAATTTCAACATTACTAATCAACTAGTTTGGCCAATGTTTTTACTTTTGGTAATTTTCCCAATACTGTTATTAGGCTTTAAGATGTTCATAATTATATAAATAGGTGAAATATTCAGCTATTAAAGTAACATTGTCCAAATCCTCAAAATAAATTTTTAAATTCTAGCAGTTCCCTCATACCTTGTTGTATTCGTATTAACAATAAAATCATGGGACAGGTTTCGGTTTTTCAAATTTCCTCTTCGTTACAAAGATATGTATGATTGAAGTATTCAGATAAGAAAAACTCCAGGCGAGTTTTTCAACCATGTACACAGTGAGTGCAGTGAGTTATTGAATATCACCCTTTATCACTTTGCATTTTCGCTCATTACTTGGCCATGCAATGTCCATTTGACTTGAAATTTTCACACATTACCCTGTGGACATATGAGATAACAACAATATATATACATTGCATCAACTACACATCACTTTTTGCACATGTCAACAAAGTTACTAGATCCTTTTAAATAGTAAGTTATATATACCCAGATAACAACGCTACGTTTGCCAAACGTTGGCCTACCGTGTACACATACGTTGGACCCAACGTTGGAGATTTGACGTTGGGCCCACGTCATTATTGCTGCTGGGCCCTCGATCGTTGGTCCGACGCCCATACACGAACGTCGTTGGGCCAACGTTTGCCCAACCTTTTAGTTTGCTAATTCTGACGTCGAACCAACGTTAAACTAACTATACCCCAACCTTAAACCGACCTTACACCAATGTCGGGCCAACGTTAAAGATGTAATGTTGGGCCTACGTTATTCTCGCCGCTTGGCCAACGTTCGCCCACGCCTATTAACTAACGTCGTGCCAACGTTAGGCCAACCTTTCATTTTACTACTTCTTACATCGGGCCAACGTTAAGCCAACGTTTAACCAATCATAACCCCGACCCCGACGTTCATTTTATAAGATTTTCTGTTAAAGGTAAATCAGTAAGAAATATTGTAAATTAACCAGAAAAAACAACAACAATGAAACATGAATGTGTGCCTTACGTGTAATCCTCCGTCAGGTATTTGTCAGCGATTCTTAAGAGACCAGCGTTGTTGAGGACCTCACTCAGAGGGTAGCGGTTGTTCCCCCCAGTCCGATTTCGCCACAGGAGTAAAGCGTGTTTTGCAGCAAGGTCACATCTCCCTTCGTTCTTAGTAAAGATGTCCTCGAGCTCAGCGCGGTTGAAGTCCATAGCGAGACCGAGTTCGATGTACTCGTGTGTCACTATGTCGTCGGATACCGCCTTAAGCACCGTATAGGGTACGTCTTTAGGTGTTGTCAAAGCCCTGTATTTATCAGAAGTGAATCAGAAAAAATTACAGTTGAAGCACAGAGAGACATCATAATGAGTTAACGCTATTAACCCTAATAAGGCCGGGGAGGGGGGGGCATAATGGCCCCCCTACCATTACCAAGTCACGTGACCTTTTGTCTATGCATGTCAGCGCGAAAATCGCTAAATTTCGTGATTTGTGTACAAAACATATGGAAATATAAATTTTCGTAAAATGAGGTATATCATTGGTTATTTGGTGTTGTTTAAATTGTATATGTTGGTTTGGGGGTTCAAAATAGTTAAATTATAGTTAGAAATAAAATAAACAACAAAAACAATAAAATACATAAGTTTAAAAAAACAAAGAAATATACATAATAAATTATCAAAGCAATAGAAAACATAAGGAAGAACCTGGCTCAAATGCTCTAAAGAATATATGTAGTGAAAACCAGAATTTAATTATGAAGAATATATGATTTATGGGTAAAAATATGAATTTCATGACTTATTTGCATAAATTACCATAAATATGCAAATTCATGTATTTTTCAAAAATAATTAAAATTACCATTGTATTCTTACACTTCACTTATCACGGCGATCGGCCGCTCCGCGGCCGAGATCTTAGGGGGGGAGGGGGGGGGGGGGGGGGGGGGCATAATGCCCCCGGCCGTAGGAAGACCTCAAATAGCCCGGCCTTTTTTAGGGTTAAGTTAAAGATTTTGCTCATTGATTATAAATTGAGTCGAATTTGGTATGATTGTGAAGGTAATCTTGTACTTTACAAGCCTCGAGAAATTCAGATTTTTTGAATTTTTAACAATATTTTTAAATCGAAATTGAAAATGAGAAAAATTCACCCTCCAAACCAGGCCCAAATTCACCCCGATCTCGCCGCTTAGGTCGATGACGTATGACGAGGGGGTGAATTCTCTGCTATATCGCGGTATACATCAGTTTGCGTGCAGTATTTTGTTTACAACAACCATCGCTCGCTCGTTTTGCAACATCGGAAATGAAGAAACACAAATCTAGAAAATTGCCCAATGTTAGTGTAAAAGTACATATTTTACCGTATATATGAGTGGTTATTTTCCCAAAATTAGAGATTTGTTTGACAAATTGAGAGACGCAAACGTGCCTCGAAAAAAAAAAAGCCCGTCAGTTGAATGATACGGAACACGCACTAGAGTTTCAGCGGCCCGGGCCCGACCCGCGAGACAGGCTGTGCTCGAGCTACCTAGCTAGCTGCCGCGCCAATAGATCGACAAATCTATCGCTTTCATGGCCTTTTTGACATTATAATTGTTATTTTCACTGTCGGCATTCTAGCGATAGACGCTACCCATACACGGTGCCTTAAGAGGCAAGAACACCGTAGCTCTACAGTAAAAGTTACTTACGGAAAATCATTTTTTTTTGCACATAAAACACCACATTCTCACACTTTGAGCGACATTTGTAGCCCTATCAATACATTTAGGGCTGCTATAATACTTTAACTCACCGATCTCGTGTGTCGCTATACATGTCATTCTATAATTACGGCGATTTGTCAGATTTTCCACGATTTTCCATGACTCTTCTTCGGTCTTTCGCGGTACTTTTTGTTCAAACTGCCAACAAAAAAAAATATAATGTGCATCCGTATGCGCGAACACTTTTTCAGAAACTTAGGCAGCTAGGTACGGTACAGCGCGCGCGCCGCAAAGCTGCTATACAAAAGTTGGGCGCCAAGTTCTGTATAGCAGCTTTGCGGCGCGCGCTGTACCGTACCTAGCTGCCTAAGTTTCTGAAAAAGTGTTCGCGCATACGGATGCACATATATTTTTTTTGGCAGTTTGAACTAAAAGTACCGCGAAAGACCGAAGAAGAGTCATGGAAAATCTGACAAATCGCCGTAATTATAGAATGACATGTATAGCGACACACGAGATCGGTGAGTTAAAGTATTATAGCAGCCCTAAATGTATTGATAGGGCTACAAATGTCGCTCAAAGTGTGAGAATGTGGTGTTTTATGTGCAAAAAAAAAGAATATTTTCCGTAAGTAACTTTTACTGTAGAGCTACGGTGTTCTTGCCTCTTAAGGCACCGTGTATGGGTAGCGTCTATCGCTAGAATGCCGACAGTGAAAATAACAATAATAATGTCAAAAAGGCCATGAAAGCGATAGATTTGTCGATCTACCGCGCCAACTGCCATGACTGCCTTGTATTGCACTTTTAAAAAGCTCCGAAAAGGAACGAAAATGCAAGATTATTACGATCACACCTATTCTAGACTATCTCTTATTTTACTTACATGTTTGTAGGGCTTTTACAACAAATACGAGAACAATTACCTGCAAAAACAGCAAAAAAAATGCGCTGATAATAGTGCACTTACTCGAGATGAATTGAAGCGAGCTACATACACTGCATGCACCAACCGCTATATATTGCATGCATGCATTGTCCACCGTACTCGCACGGTCGAGGCTCTGCACGTCGTATCATGCATGCCGCCAGCGAGTATGATTCAACTCGCAGACTAGGTGATTCATTTACCTATTTTTACTTTATCAGACACATTAATGAATAAAAGAATAACTTTACAACGAATATAAATTGTTGTTTTATTAGTTCAAAAAGTTTAAACCACCATAATTGTATAGAAAATAGTTTAAACAACCACGGAATCCTCGTTATAAAGGGGTATAATTCCGGTATATTACGTGGTAGATACCGAAGCTTCCTATTGGATAACCCCTATGGTGACGTCAGTACAACACACACAGGTACTGACTCCGCTCGGCGCTGGATTGGGGGTTTTGAGGCAGTGTTTAATATTTTCATTTTTTTTCTTCAATTTTTGGATGTGCGAGTACTTGGAAAGTAATATTTTCATATTCTGTATGATTTCAACTTTCTGTAAAGATATAATTTGGCTAATATTGGTTTTTCTTTGAATACAATCTTTAACGTCCGGATTCGTGAATCAGATGCGCGGTGCGATTTTGGGAACGCCTTGTTCAAGGTGCTGCATACACAATCGCTCAATGTTGTGTGGTCTACGCAATTCCCGGCGGTGTCACTTCATATTCAAAGGTATATAGACACATTCGTTCTCGATCAAAAAATACACCCCTCATTTATTAGGTTTACGGCGTTTCGAGCACATTTTCAGCAAATTAATCCCCCTTTTAACACAGAGTACAAATTGGCACACACAAATACCCCTAATTTTTGCATTTTCCATTTCCGCGAAATTTAATTTTTAAGCGAACACATGCGAAAATTAACCCCATTTGGGGAGAATTGTGAACCCCCGGGCCTTGTATCTAACCCGCGGTCAAGCTTCCTTACGCATGATGATCTTTAAAAGGGGCAAACAAGTCACTAGAAGAGAATGTAGACTTACAGCTGAAATCTTACAGCTGAAATTCAAAGAATTATATCCACTGTATAAGAACAAAATGAGGATCATATACCTACGGGATTGATCCACTTACCACAAGAATTAGACCTCTCTCGTTTAAGTGGATCTAAACGGTAGGTAAGAACGGAAAGGGGTGGGGAGATACATTCACTACGGTGAATTCTGGATGGTTGTGCGCCTATCTGACCCCTCCATATTCCCCCAGTGTAAAGGGTTACAATATAATATATATTTGTTTTTTTTACAGTGGATCAGTAAGACATATTTTAGGTTAACCAGAAGTACTGATGTTTTTTAGAAAAACAATGCAATCAAAATTTGTTCCTTACGTGTAGTCCTCCGTCAAGTATTTGTCAGCGATTCTTGAGAGACCAGCGCTTTTGAGGACCTGGCGTAGAGGCTTACGGTTGTTTACTCCAGTCCGTTTTCGCCACAGGAGCAAAGCGTGTTCTGCAGCATCACATTCCCATACGCTAGTGGAAAAGATGGCCTCCAGCTCAGATTTGGTGAAGTCCATAGCCAGACCAAGTGCGATGTACTCCTCGTGTGTCACTATATCGGAGGATATCGCCTCAAGCACACAAGAGGGTACGTCTTCAAGAGTTTCCAAAACCCTGTAATTTACACAAGAGTGAACATGGTGATTCAGACAATTAATAACAGTTCAAGTAAAAGAGAGAAGACCTCTTGTTGAGGTAAAGGTAGTTCGGATTCGTAAGTCAGACGGGCGGTGTCATTTTGCGAACGCCTTGCACAAGGTGATGCATACAAACTGACTCAATGTTATGCAGTGCGCGCTAACTAACCTATAGCATCAGCCGCGGTGAAGCTTCCCCACGCATGATCATCTTTAAAAGGGGCAAACAAGTCACTGGGAGAGAAGGTAGGCTATCTTACAGCTGAAATTGATAGAATGACATCCACTGTGTAAGAACAAAATGAGGAACAAACACACTTTCGAGATGGATTCACTTACCACAAGTGAACCATTTTGGGGGGATCTAGCGGGTAAAAGCGGAAAACGGGGAAATAAATTCACTGCGATCCAATTTGTACGTTTGTGCCCCTATCTTATCCCGCCAGATTCCTTCATCATGAAGGTGTACAATTAAGTCAATCAGTAAGATATACTTCATATTAACCATAAATATTTACGCTTTTTAAAGAAAAGAACAAAATGCAATACAAATGTGTTCCTTACGTATAGTCCTCCGTCAGGTATATGCCTGCGATTCTTGAGAGACCAGCGCGGTTGAGGACCTGGCGCAGAGGGTCGCGGTTGTTCACTCCAGTCCGATTTCGCCACAAGTACAGGGCGTCCCGTGCAGCATTTGAAAATATCCCTTCTTTCTCGGTAATGATGGATTCGAGCTCAGCTTGGGTGAAGTTCATAGCATGACCAAGTGCGATGTACTCGTCGTGTGTCGATATGTCACAGGGTATACTGCTTAGCACCTGAATGGGTACGTCTTCGGGTGTTGTCAAAACACTACATGTTACACAAAAGTAAACATGCTGAATCAGACAAAATTACAGTTCATGCGAAGAGAAATTTCTTAAAATGTGTACCCTTTGTTATAATAGTCATGAAATATACACTTTTTTTTCCTTTCCATTTCCGCGAATTTTGTTTGAACGCGAACACATGCGAAAATGTACCCCGTTTTCGCGATATTGTGAACGATCATGCGTACACATGGCCAATGTGCAGTGACACCCCCGTGCGCGAAATTATTTTTCCTACGAACTTTTTGTTCGGTTGCACATGCGCATACCCGAAATTTCCATTGCTTTTATTTAGTCACGCGTGAATTATGTGCCATAAGTTGTACATCAAATGAAAGAAGAGAAACATAAATGTTCATAATTGTATATCTTATCAAAGAAATTATTCATTATGACAGAAAATTTCTGCCATGAAATCCGGTTTTGTTTTTTCTGGGACACTGTGTATGTAAATGACATGTGCAAGATTTCAGATAAACTTCAATTTATTCAGTTTGCAGATGACACCATCACACCAGTGTGTTTTTGTCTCATGCTCAATTTGATGTTTTGCAAAATGTATTTACTAATGAAGTTGCTAACTTGATCGAATTGTTGCAGGCAAATAAGTTAGTTTTAAATATTACTATAACCAACTATATGATTTTTACGAATAAATTCATAGATAAAGATGACATAATTATTAATATAAATGCATCAAGAATAATACGTGTTTCACATGTGAAATTCATCGGTGTAATTATTGATGATTGTTTAACATGGAAGGTACATACTGGTGTCATCTGTAATAAAATCTCTAAAAATATTGGGGTCATGAATAGGATGAAATCATACCCTAATGCTATGTTAGTAACTTAGCATTATTATATAACACTCTCATAGTCCCATATTTTAATATTGTAATCTTGCCTGGGCAATCTCTAGTGAACACAAATATGCAGAGATTGTTTAAATTACAAAAGAGGGCAGTAAGAGTCATATTACATTCGTCATACAGAGCTCATTCTATGCCAATATTTTGTAGTCTTTCTGTCTGAACAATATCTACTACAAAGTGCGATACATATTGTTTTATGTAATAATAAAATGCTCCCTGAAGCTTTATTATGCTATTATGAGTTAAATAATGCTTTTCATAATTATATTACGAGAAATTATACAAATTATTATTAACCCCAGATACGATCATCCTCTTATAGAAAATAAATTATTTACCAAGGACCAAAACTGAGGAATAATATGCACTTATTTGTCAAGACAATTAGAACATTGAATGCTTTTAAGCTTTCGTATATAAACACTTGTTGCTAAGTAAATATTCCGTGCAATCATGAATTTCGTATGATATTTTACATTTTGCTGTATTCATATTTTTAATTTTCTTACAATCAGCACGTCAGGTTTTTGTGTTTGTGAATGTGTTGTGTGTGTGTGTGTCTGTGCGTGTGAGTATGTGTGAGTATTATGCTTCAATAAAGGGATATCTTATAACGTACATTAAATATATACCCCATCAAGACAAGGGGCTTAAATTATTGTATTTTTACCTAGATATATTGTATGTATGTACGTTACGTTGCTTTACTGGGGTATGTTTTACATAAGACAATTACAGCATTTCTACTGACTTCTTACACTTTATGATTGTGTCCGTATTTTGTATACTTTGTATGTTGAACTTGTATTCCTTGATTTTCATTTGTTCTTACCTTGTCAATTTTTTTAATTTTATGAAGTGTTAAATAAACTGATCTTGAACTTGAACATGAACTTAAATACGCTACCGACTGAGCTAACTCGCCACGCTTGGTTTGTGTTCGGCTTTTAGGGGGTATATATACCCCTGAATTTGGAGGCTATAGGTCAGATTTAGTGGGTATAGGTCAGATTTAGTGGCTATAAGTCTATTAATAAGTCGGATTTCGGTTATGCGCGTGCGCAAGCAAAACTCATGTAAAAAGTTTGTAGACAAAATAATTTCGTCCCCCGGGCGTAGTATCTAACCCGCGGTCAAGCTTCCCTACGCATGATACAAGTCACTGGGAGAGAAGGTAGGCTATCTTATAGCTGATATTCAGATAATGAATGTGTAAGAACAACATAAGGAACTTGGTTTTATCAATTTATATCACGTACCTGAAATTGTAGGTGAGATATTTCTCCGCGAGTCGCTTAAGTCCTGCGGCATTCATTGCGGAGCGAAGGGATTCACAAGTGGCCTCGTTTGATGATTCCATCCAGTGCTCCAACATCTGTGTGATCGTTTCACAAAGACTGGACTCCTCCGCGTCAATGAAACGTCTGCCCCATTTGTCTGAATCAAGCCCAAGCCCAGAGCACAGTCTCATCGTGCAATCATTGACATGATGGTCATCCAAGCCAGGGGAGAACAGCGCCGCCGTCTCCCACATGTCCCATGCAATCTCCTCCAGCGTGCCACGTGGAATATCATCTGTACACATGGGCATTAATATTGGGGGGGGGGGGGGGGGAGAGTTGCAACACGACATGTTATTTAGATCATTGTATAATTAATCGAAGTAAGTGAGACACACGGATGACAAACGTATGGGGAAATGGGGAAAATATAAGTTGATGTCACACACTACCCAACCTGTTTATTTACTAGGACCGTTTGAAATTAAATACTAGTATTAAAGCAGATTGCAATGAAACTTACAGAATGTCAGATGATTTCACTCGGTTAAACTTTAACACCTGTCAAAGGTTGTACGCGTTTCGATTGTCGAAAGAGTTATACAATATATGTAATCAATTCAAGAGTATAAGAAAACTGGATGGTAATATTTGTTTAATGTAGGCTATTTGTTTAAAGGGATAGTACAGTTCTGGTCAAACATAGTTGTTAGTAGCTACAACTTGTCAGTTATCATCAAAAACTAAAAAGTTATAATTCAATGATGCTTGAATGGTAAACAAAAAACCACATACACGCATAAGTTAACAAGATATCATAAGTTATTGGGCTATTTTCATTCACAAACCAGCTGTTAACACAAGAGGGCGCTCTCCAGACACATCATGTTTCATTAATTGTTTAAAAAAAATGTGAATGTGATGCTTAATACAAATTATTATTCGATAGAGAGATGATCAAAACAATGTTAAAACCTTTTTGGTATATTTTCCGAAATGTGTAGGATTAATGAAAATGTTCTTAAATTATTGAATGCAACTGAAGTTGGTCCCTAACATTTATTCCAGACAAATATATTTATGGATTTTTCAGGCATTTCTGACCCGAATTTGATTTTTTGATTAATATTGTGTGCTTTTCAACTTATCTGACATAAAATTACTTCTTGAACCGTCTAGCAATACTAAACTTCCAATTTATTATACTGTCATAGTCGTAGGAGGCGGGGGAGGGGGGGGGGGGGGGGGGTGTGGGGGTGGGGGTAGGGGTGCTGGGGGGGGGGGGGGGGCTGCAGCCCCCTATATGATTTGGAAAGTTTCGATATTCGGGCAATCTCACATCTCGCCATCTCACATTCGGGCATTTAACATCCCAACATATTCAGGCAATCAACATCTCACATTCAGGCACTCGCCAATCTCATTCGGGCAATGAATATCCCACATTCGGGCATACGCCATCTTACATTCGGACACTTTCCATCTCTCATTCGGGCAATCACCATCCCACATTCGGGAATCAACATCTCACATTCGGGCACTCGCCACGTATTTCCATTTTTGTGAAATAAAATGAAACGTGGCTATTCAATTGCTATTTCGTGTCATTTATACGGCATCAGCGTGACAATGAGTGACAGTTACTATAGGTATACGTGACATTAACGAGAAGTCAGAGCCATGCTGGTTGACGTGGCTCTTGTAACGGTAATGGGAGTGGCCGAGTGTATGACGTTGCTTTTCTGTGGTTATGCCGAGGCCTGTTTGTAACGGAGTGTTCACGGCGACGTAAAATAAATATTTGTACAGTTAATGTACATGGCCCTTATTACGCCCATGCTTTACGGGGTGTGTGACTGCGACATTAATGAAAAAGCTCAAGGAAAATAGGAATCCACGTAAATCGAACCCGAGACATCGAGTGCTCTGACCGCTAAGCTAGAATCACTTAAAATGATGGCGATTCTTCCTCGAAACGCTCATGCTAATCTGAGCTAGAATATAGATTACGTAATTTTGTGCGTCCTACTTTGAAATTCGAAGTGCGTGATATGCAGTAGTCAGGCTTTGCCAAAAATGCTACATTAATAACAATTAGTTCTGCTTTGCCACAGCTATCTTGGCATCTGCAGACCAGCGAACTAGGATCCTCTACCTTGGTTCTTGAAAAATTGTTGCCCCTCGATGTAAGATGCCTCATCTAGCGTCATGCAGAAACCCGCATCGGGTTCGGGGGTCTTGCCTTCGGGTGGCGGAATGAGGGCGTTCTTGACTAGGCCACCGAGAGCTCCTCCGTCTGCCGTTTTTTCTTTCAACTTAACAAGACCTGTAGGAGTGGATATTTAAAAGGCATACTTTGAATATAAATGTTATTTACATTATAAACTATAAATTCGATAAACTAGAGAAACATGATCATAAGTGATCCGTAATTATTAGCATGATTAACCACATGGTGCAAGTCTCACCAGCACTGTTTCGGTGTGTATGTATTCATATAAGAGGGCAGCCTGCATGAGAAGTTGTAACCAATCATGATTCTATTTTGGTGTTAAAAATTTGATTATCTTTATACATTTTGTGAATGTTTTTATTGTCGTGATATTTTACGTATTTCTGTCTTTTATTGTCACAAAACCTGTTTCGGATTAGAAACAGGTTTCTTCATTTTTAACGATCTCCTCTACCAATCATCTTAATCTAAAAACATGATGTCAAATGTTACTTCCATGACTCAGGAACTATCAAAAGCTATTCAAACCCATTTAATAAAAGAACGAAACGAAGCAAAACCTTTCTCGGTGAAAATGTTGAAGTGCAAGTGGATGACAGGAGGCTCCAGCGTGAAGCCGCTGAGTTGAAAGTCCTGGTTATCTTTGTCCTTGATGACCTCCTGAAGCCTCTTCACTGCCTGGACGCACTGGAAGGCCTTCAAAGTGTCCTCATCGGTTCTGTTGACCACCGGTTGCAGGACACTTTCCACTTTGTCCTGAATCGCCCGGTCTTGATGCTGAGCGTCAATTGTTGTTGCTTAAGAAAAGAAAGAGCACATAATCTAATACATTATCGAATACAGCTAGTGGTGTTAGAGGGATCTAGTAATATCGCCCAAATGCACAGATGTTACTTAGAGCTCTAGTGATTTTCTCATACCTTGTTGTTGTGTTTTACCTGTAGAATCATGCCACATGTTTAGGTTTTTCGAATAACCCTTTTGTAAAAAAAATACGATTGAAGTGTTCGGAATTTGTATTATCCACTTTAAAGTTATCCACTTTAACTGTAAACAGAGGCAGTGCAATGCGTAAAGCCAATATCACGTTGCATTTCCGCTCAGTACCTGTCCATATAATATCAATTGAACGTGAAATGTTCACACATTACTCAGTGGACATGTCAGATAAGAACAGTATACATTCTATCAACCATTTATTACTCTTTGTACATGCCAAATAAGTTACCACATCGCCTCAAGGTAGCATGTTTTTGCATCAAAATAAACAAAAACAGTCCCGCATTAAGCTTTAAAGCCTCAAATTTCAATTAAAATTAATTGAATAATCGATTGCAATTACATCAAAGAAAAAGTTATTACAAATACAAGAATCAAAACGAAATGCATATTTTGTTAGTTAGCCAATATATTTATCTCTTTTTAATAGTTTGGCTGGCTTTTTATGACTCCTTGATAATACAAAGTTAAGATTAAACCAAAATATTACATTAAAAAAATGTAATTATAATAAATATAATTACTACAAAATTTAACCAAATAATACAATTATGAAATACATGTACATGAAACTGAGAATATTTCGATAATTTATTAGCTCTGATAATACTTTTGCCACCTTCTAAAATCATCAACGTATTCCTGTAGAGCACGTCACAAAGTATACATGTGTCAATCAAATATCGGACGCATGATAGCCATGCTCTTAGACGTCATAATTCAATTCAATTCAATTTCATTCAATTCAATAAGGGTTTATTCAGATGACGTTCTTGCAGCCGAAGCTGAATTGCATGGTCATTTACAAGGTAAAAAGCATCATTATGGTTAAAATACAGCAATGCACAGGTAAACATCAAATATAGATTACATATCAAAGAGTAAATAGAAATATACTAGATAAAGTCATACGTATAATTAAAAAGCAACATAATTAAACATCAAAACAAATATACGACATGCATGCGAGTTACTGTTGTGAATAATAATCATTTAAAATGCGAACAAAATAGGGAATAGAGCTATTCTTAAATCGGTTGGTTTTACAATTAAATTGAGTATATTTCTGAACATTTCGTAAATTAAAATTGACAATTCTTTGACTTGGCAGCCACGAGGAACAAAATTCATGTTTTTCTAAGTTAATGGCAAAATCAAAACAAAGTTTATTCCTACGTTCCTCCAATGTTAATAAATTGCACAATTCCAAAGCATGATTATATGATTCATAATAAAGTCCCAAAATAATTCTACATGCCCGTTTTTGTATTCGTTCAATATCATCTGTTTGTTTGATTGTTAAATTGGAATGAAAAAGTGGTGCACAGTACTCTAATATTGGTCTTATATATCCAATATAAACAATAACGAGATCACTAATGGGTAAATTAAAACGTTTCAAGGTACGTAACATATATAACTTTCTATTGCACTTCTTTATCATTTCCTTTACTTGAGTATCCCATTTTAAATCACATTGAATATAAATTCCAAGAACTTTAATTACATTTTCTTCATTTAAAAGTGTCCCATTAATATACAACAATTGGCGAGTTTGAGTTTTCATAAAAGAGACCGTCATGACAATGCATTTAGTTGGGTTTAATTTCATGTTATTGAGTAAAGACCAATTCTCTAATGACAATACTTCTGATTGCAATTTTGATATTTGTGTACAAGTCCGACTTTCTACAATAGTTAAATCATCAACATACTTATAAAAAGGGAGTAAACAATCATGACATGCATCATTAACCATTATTAAGAATAAAATAGGCCCCAACTTTGTACCTTGAGGAACTCCTACATTATTAATTTTTACATCAGAAATATGACCTTTATATCTTACTACTTGTTGGCGGCATTCTAAAAAATCAACTATTAATGAAATGACACATGGTCGTACACCCAATTTAACAAGTTTACAAATTAAAATATTATGATCGATCCGGTCAAACGCTTTAGAAAAATCAGTTAAAACTATAGTTGAAATTGTTTTTTGTTTATCTGCATTTTTATATAGATTATGTAACATCCCAATTAAATAATGGCAAGTTGAAAGGCCTCGACGATTCCCATACTGATTTTTATCAATCACATCACCAATATCCTCCCACAACCACTTAGCAATGAAAGTTTCTGCTATTTTAGCAAAATAAGAAGTTAGGGCTATGGGTCGTAATTCAAGAAGAGTTGGTGGATATGATTTGGGTACTGGTATTATCTCGGCATACTTCCAAACTTGCGGAAAAACCCCTTGTTTAAATGCAAAATTAAGAATACAACATAATGGATAAGATAACTCATAAGCAAATTCACGTAAAATTCGAACAGGCAAGTCGCCTAAAATAGTTGATTTCTGCAAATTGAGTTTACGTAACAAATCATACACGTCTTTCGGTTCTATTATTGGGCAATCAACAGGTGAAGGTAAATATGCTGGTAACTTTGTTTTATCAAGTTTCGGGAGATCTGCTGCCACAGATAAAAACTTATTATTAATACAATTAGCTGCTTCCTTAAAATGTTCAGGTTGATCAGCTGCAAGACCTGGTATGTCGATCGATGGTTGATCTTGAGGTCCTTGGGTAATGAGTTTTATATGTCGATACCAATCAGCAGGATTATTTATTTTAAGTGTATGAATTCTTCTATTATAAAATGAGTCCTTAGCCAATATTATTGCATCTATAACTTTATCTCGAAAGTATTTCCATAGCTCGATATCATCAGAGTGCCAAGCTTGCTGTCTTCTTTTAATTAATGATTTAATCTCACAAGATATCCAAGGCTTATCAGTTTGATGAAATTTGACAGTCTTAGTAGGTAAGGACTGATCAATATGTTCTCGCACAACACTATAAAATAAATTACACATATCCGTAGGATCAGAAATTTGATATAAATCTTCCCACGTGTGATGGGTTATCCAAGTGCCAAAATCTCGGAGTCCACTATCTGTCAGAGGGCGCACTATCTTTGTCCGCGTCTCGTTGGTCAGCTTGCCAGGTTGACAGAAGAGGGCTGAAGGGCGCCACAGGATGACGGTTCATATGCGTAATTAAAATTTGTAATAATTTTATCTAATATATTTTGACCTCTTGTTGGTTTGTTAACAACTTGACAAAAGGCATCATTTGCTAAAATTTGGTTCACATCAAGATCATTAAAATCTCCTACTATAGCAAATCCTGCCTCTGGATATTGTATTAATAAATGATCGATAGTGGAAACTAGATGATCAATGTATATATCGGAAGTCGGGTGCTTAGGAGGGTAGTATACGACACAAACTATGATGCTCGAGATTCTCCTAGGTAACCGCGGTGGTCGCAGGTGAATCCAGATGACTTCCAGCTCATCAGGTACGTTGATCGGGAGGGCCCGTGGTTTGAAGCGATGCTTGATGTAGGCTGCTACTCCACCGCCTTTTTTCCCAACTCGTGGCTTGGAGAAAGACATGTATCCGGCCATCGAGAAGTAATCAATCGGTGTATCAGGATCCAGCCAGGTTTCCGTGATCGCCAAAACATCAGCATTATAATAAAGCGATGTGAAAATAAAAATTGTATTGAATTGAATTTAATTGAATATAATATCAGCTCCCCGACCTCCTCACATATATACGTCCTGAGCAGGTCCGAAAGGCCAAACCTTTTACGGTAAACGCGATTACTCAACTGTTATTAACATAATGTAGTACACTTTCTTACTGTAAACACATTCTTCCCCTCTGTGTGGCTCTTCGGGATCAACGAGGTTTACTACTCCAGTCTCGGCATTCTTCTTCAGGTGGCCCTCTTCTGTAATAAAAAAAAAGGTAGTCTTAAATTAGACGCGCGATACCATCTTGTAAACTTCGGACACATTTTTCAATTGATTGACGTCGTGTCACATTACAAACAAAAATTGAACTTCGTGTAAATAATATGTGGTATATATACGTTATATTATAGTACATTTCTATAATAATAACATAACAAATTATAGCTCGAGCAGTGCTCGTGAAAGGAGAGAGTCTAACACCAATATATTACCGAGCTGTCTTGCTACTTGATTCAAGCTGCAAGCTTTCAACACTGTGGACACGGTCCTCATCTGATCCACGTCTGGTTCTTGTCCAGCCTTCCACTCGTATAGGATTTTATACATCTGAACAAGAGCGCTGCCTTTGTTATCCCGGCGTATGGCGTTCACCTTGTTGTATGGCGTATCTAGTCGCAGAGAGACTGGCACGATGTCTCCAATAGGAATCACTTCCGCAAGGTGGCATAGTTGAATGCCGTCCAAGATGGTTTCAACGGCTTTAGCCTGACCCGCTTTCGATCGGGAGATATGCGACGACGGGTGTTCGGGTGCTTTCAGACAAACGTAATATTTAAGACTTCTATTTAGTATCAAAAGCAATGCAAGATTCTTCTGAATTATGTATATTAGTTTCATAAAAACGAACGATGTTTACTTTTAATAAAGGGTGCCAATTTAAGTAGGATTTTATTATGTAAATACTCCCCATTAATTTTGATTACAGCCAAAATGGGTTCCGGAACTCTCACCACAATCAGACGTATATATACATAATTAGGAAGACAATTGGAAAATCGTAATCAATTTAATTCTTCTATTGCCATGAAACCTAGCAACAAAGTACTTGAGAAATGGGAAGCCTCACGTGACATGGGATGATTTTAATGAGGTGAATGGCCAGAAACAATGGAAATGTAATAGCAACAATCATAGCTTCAGCAAGTATCGTCCACAAAGTAACATAGACTCCCTACTCACTGCAAGAGGAAAGTTATCGTTAAATTAAATTCCTCCCAAAACAACATTGTTTAACGCCACGAACACGATACCTTTCTTTGCGAGTGTGTCTTGCCACGCTTCCATACTGAGCAAGTTGTCCTTCAGTTCTTTTCCGAGAACCAGGGCATCCGTTTTCCCTCTGCCCTGTCTCCACGCCATCAGCATTGCGAAGGTCACCTCTGGGAAGGCACCCACGTTGCTTCTGAAGTTGTCCAGTTTCGGGAGATTAAATCCAAGGATGGTACCAAGTTTAATGAAGTCCGACTCCCCGATGTTCTCACTCAGGCTCCACAGGTTTATTTCTAGTTATGGAAAATGGGTGATGCGGATAATACAGATCGTATAAAAAAAGGTACACGAATTAAAACGTCAATTATTTCAAAATTATACATTTGCATACCATAAAAGTGATATAGATGCAACTATTTAGCTTTCATTTGATACCTTTTCTTAATCAGCAGGACATCCATCCTGTGTAAATATGGCCCAGACATCATCCAGGTCATGAGGAGGAGATGAAAACACCTTGTTCTTTAATTGTTCCAGTATAAATAAGTCACGAGGTGTTAAAACTGAGGATATTTGTGGACATCCCATTTCATGATTAGGCGCAATAATTACCCCTTTTCCATGTTCCCCAAAGACTTCCCTTAGTCTATCTCCGAGAGCGAAGTGACGATGGGTAGATGCACTGTCTTGCACCCACCAGATCTGTCTAAATACTGCATGCACCTATCACTCAATTTGTTCCTCGAACAGAGGTACATCTTCATGAAGGTACATGCTCCTCTTTATTCATTAAAAAAAGAATTGTCCGATCTCTTTACCACTTCTGCAAAGTCCCATCCAACTGTACATTTTTGACAACGGATATTAACATCAACATTTCATTCTGCTGGATGTCCGCCAGCGCTAATTTTCAATTACAATTTACTCAGTCATGCATGATTAGCGAATGTATCCAATTAAACGATTCATTCATTTACAAAAAAACAATCAAACAAGTTAAAAGTGACGTATTCACATGGCACCATTGATTTCAAGAAATCGAATGATTCAACAACAAAGAACTCAGCACTGCGTGGCACTGTTGATTCAGGAAAGGTATCAAATAAAAGATAAATAGTTACACTCATCTACAGTATAACCAAGAATTATTTGGACACCCTGAAAAATATATAAGAAAAACAAGGAAAGCAGGATAGTCATTCAAAAAAGACTTTATTCATAGACTGAATCATAAAGGTGACAAACTTCCTTTTGAGGAAATATGAACATTTCATATTTCAATGGCCTATTGTTCTCAGTTTTTCATGTATTGAGGTTATTTGGAAACCTATTAGTGAAGGGTAACTCAGCCAGTTTTCAGTCCTGCTCAATACCTTGTTGGTCCTCCCTTGGCAGCAATCACTGCTCGAAGCCTCCTGGGCATGCTCTCCACCAGATTACATCCGTATGTATTTGGTGCATTTGGTTAAAGGGCAATGAAACTATGGCTTTCGGCTATTATTATCGTTTAGAGGGTGAACAGACATTTTATTTGATACATAACTTGGCAATGTTGGCCTCCTGGATCCCATGAAATCCTTACGTGAACATACCCACATTTTACTAATTCTTACGGCGGCAAAATGTGATGGGAGCGGCCATGTTCTTGTAATTGCCCGACATGCTTTGCAAACTATGACGAGTGCGCTACAAAAAAGCTTTTCACTGATTTACAGACTCGTCAAAGCATCTACAAGTATTCAGACAATGGTTTCTATAGATGCTTTGAAATGCATTAGTGCATATATATCACTGACCATAAGTCCGCACACACCTAATAATGGCGGCCTCCAGTGTTTGCATGAATAGTGGTAAACCCGATAGAGTTTTCACATATTTCTCCCAATGCAGAAATCTGAGTCGGAGTTATGTTATATATAATAAAAAGGCATATTACGATATATCAAGTAGGATAAACTCTATTCTTGAGTTGCATTGCCCTTTAATGTGTACCACCAACATTGTTAACAAGTATTGAGTTCACATTCTTTCTCCATCAGTTTACAAATGGCACTCCATAGATGTAGACCATGGTTCAAACCATGGTTTATATAAACCACCTTTGTGAATCTGGGCTATAGTGTCTGGAGGGCCCCCTTTTGTATTAATTCCTTTTTTTCTGATTAAATGGTTCTAACTTATTTTTGATGATGTTTCCATTGAATAATTATTCTAACCAAACGTCCCTAACATTTTTGATACAAGATTGCTGAAACTCTAGGTGTGTGGAGGGCTCCCTCTTGTATTAATTACTGTTTAAAAAAAATTAAATGAGCCCTGTAACTGAACCATTTATACTCTTTAATCACCATTCAAGCACCATTGAATTATAATTATACATTTTTACCGTTTAATGATCCATTATAAGTTTAGTTATACAATTATGTTTGACCAAAGATCACATGCGACCATTCTTTCATTATTCATGAAAGGACTCATTAATAATTGAAATATTTACGTTACTCACACTTCCATCCAACATTTACAAGTTCATACATTTACATATTCTTATGTTCATCAAATAACCAATCATTTGATTAATTAATCCATACACAGATCAAGTAATTATTCATCAAAAAATCCATCAATATATTCCTGTATGATATTCATGCATCAATGCATTAATTTGTTCACCAAACAGTTGACTTGTCAATTCATCGATCAGATTGCTGTGTTGCTGTGTTGCAAGAAGGACTATTCACCTTAGATCTGGATTGTTTTTTACGATTTTATGGACTTTGAAGGTGATTAGTACCAGTTTATCCACCACATAGTGTGTGATTCTACCTACTCATGATATAGATTTAAGATGTGACCTTAGTTTGGTCCTTTTCTGGTGATATATTGGATTGCAAATATGGGGCAGTAACACACTTCATCATAGTTTTCTCTGCTGGTCCCACATATAGAAGTTTTCTGCACTTTCTCTAGCTGAAGCTTGTATACATCACCTCTGTGTCTCACTAGCTGCAGTGCAAGTTCTAAATACTTTGAAAGACTTTAATCTTCTTTTGTGTGTGGATCCAGCAACAACACTACAAAAAGACCTATTGATTGTGGATTAGCAGTCATTATCCGCCTTACACAATGTCTTAATGTAAACATGGACACATAATGCTCAGCTGAATGGCTGCAACACCGTTGCCCATGGTAGCTAGCTAGTCACCAACCAACAGCATGATGATCCGGCATGTAGTTGCAGGCCGGGCACAGGCTGAGCTGGTGGAGTGAGCGCCAAGACCGCCAGGAGGGCAACGGGTATAACCATCCAGGCCGGAGTCCACATTAACACTGGTCTTGCCTTGGTCATCTTGTACTCTCCACCACCAGCTTAGATACATACTACAAGTACAAGGGCATGGTCTAGTGGCCATACCCAATACATCAGCTATTGTGTCTATGCATTCACCCATACTGGGTGCACTAGCTGTCATGCCTGTATGCACAGGCATATATACAGTATATAATATATATCCAGGCCACTCCTAGGAAGAGAACAGTGTAATGCTATCCAACATTACAACATTCCTCCCCATCCTAAAAAGGAGTGTCCTGGTCTAAAGAAAGTTTCTTACTTTTAAACTAACATTACACAGTCACATAAAATCATATATTTCAAGTAATCAATTACAAGTGATAGTGTATCACGTTTTAAATCCATCATAATCAAAGAATATCATATTCCAAATCTATACAATAATCCCAAAATAAATAATACAACAATTACCACAAGAAAATACAAATAATTGCCTTCTAGCAACTGCCCCAATAAGGAGCTTCAAAAGGTGCCGGCCCGCGCGAGCCCCCATTGCGTGTGATCACCATGAGCTGGGCTCTGAATCTAATGGACTCTAGCCATATACTCTAGCCCCTCCTGGGATCCACAGTGGGCATCAGCGCAAGGGCCACCCTCCATGAATGACTCTGATATTGAGAGCCCATCGAAATAATAGAGTTTGTGCACCCTGGCGATAAAGCTAATTAATCATAACCCACAACATAAATTCCAGGCTACTGTAACACCCCAAAGGTCCAAATAAACATTGGCAACTGTATATTACAGCCTAAACATAAAATAACAAAGTAACATATTGCACAAATGCTAACAAATTACATTTTAAGGACCCCTCAAATCCACTTACATATCTTATTGGACTCAATTCTCATCAACCAAAATTCTATTACTCGGACATTAAATAATAGAACCATGTGCGTCAAACAGACACATTAGTTACTTACAGTGCACACACTGCAAAATCACAGTACATAATTTCCACAGTATAATTATTCTACAAACGTCATTCAAGTTTTAAACTTATAATAGACATTCAAATCCATGGCCTGCTTGGCCACCTCTAAGTGTGCTAGCTTGCACTAAAAAAACAAGTATGAATCTTTCATTAATTTTCCTTCAAGTAAATCAACTAAACATAAACTAAACTACACTCTGAGTGCAACTCGCACAAATACTTAGTTTTACTACAGTCTACACATCAAACTTTATTACAATTTACTCAAATTATTCAAACATCATACTCTTGTGCCACATGTCTATTCAAATCCAAATACTTTATCCCACATTTCTATTCAAATCCAATAATAATTTGACTTCCTTTTCTTTCTCTTCTTTCCTCCCCAGGAGATTTCTTCTCTCCTTTTCCATTTCTCTTTTCGAGGACTTTCCACCCTTGGACATTCTTTTCCTCTTTCTTTCAACTTTTTGGGCTTCTCCTCCCACTGCCCCTTTCTTTTGGGCCTTTTCCTCCTCCTCTTTTTCTTGGGCGACTCACTCCTTCCCTCGCCCAGCCCATCATCCTTGGCTGTAACAGGTTCAGCCATAACACTACTCTTCCACAGAGTGTGCCTTGAGTTAGGTACTCCAGTGATTGGTTGGTTTCATTCACAATTTCTACTACTTCTAAATCTACCTCATCTACATGTATATTGACCTCTTTATCAAAGTTATTTACAATTACTACTTCCTTATCTATACTATTACATACTTCTCTATCTTCATCTACATTAATCATATCAACTAACTTACTGGTACCTACACAACGACTACCACCACCCAAAATCATGTTAACAGGGTTGCCATGGAGTTGGCCATTACCTGACCGGGCCGAAGGAGGGCCAGGCTCCTTGACCCGCTTAAGTTTGACCCCTCCCTAAGTGCTTTGGTGGGATGGTCTTTGCCCAAACTCTCAAATGGACCATGGCTCCCACAATACTCTACCAAACTCTCACAGCCCATATTGTACGATGGGCATGGGGATTCGCCCCAAGAGCTATCTACTGGGCATGGGCTATCACACCCAACATCATTTGGTAGGGATGAATGGCCAACATCAACATTGTATGATGGGCTATTGGCCTTCATCTTACCAGAAAGGCCATTTACACCATAGCTCTCTTTGATAGGGGCTTGAGGGACACTCTTTGATGAAGAGGCAAACCTAGTAAATACTGAAGTGAGAGTGCACATGGCATCTGCCATCTTTGCCACAGATGATGTTAATTCATCAACACGAGCTTCGAGTTTATTGACACACTCTACAAGTGAAAACATATTTTCCACCCGGGCTGCCATCCTCACCAAGTGCCCCTCCAGCACCTTCATTCTAGCTTCATAACCACAATGGGAGACACACGGGGGTTCAAAAGGTGGAAGCCCGGCCCTTGGCTTGGGATCCATAAAAGCTTGCCTTTCACCATAGTGATTTCCTGGGTTTTCAAATGGGAAGTGCTGGTGTGAAGTATTGCAACTAGAGATTGGTGTTTGTCTGAAAGGTTCGGTTGTACAAAACAGTCACTCATCTGCGCAACAAGGTCATACAACTCTATGTCTGGGTTATGCTTAATGAGAGTATCATACACTGCACGAGCCTCCCCTTTCAGACACCACCATATATTCCTCTTACTCTCTTCAGGTGTCCAGCTGCGCCCTTGTGCATCGTGTAAAAATGCAGAAAAAAAGGTATCCCAACTACCTGTTCCATTAAAAACCATATATTTTTGCGATTTATTGGCAGGACTAGTATGGACCCCAAGAACATAAGGAGCAGAGTATATGGGCGACGACATGACTATATAACCTTAACAAACTAATCAGTCACGAATGTGTATCAAAAAATAACTAATTAATCAAATATCATACCCCATATCTAGTAGGACTTTATCAGTATCAAACAACCTGGATCTCTGCATCGCACAAGTGCTTCCCCTAAAATACATCCAATAAACAAATTTAAACCGAGAGAGTCTATACACAAATAATGAGTCTATATAACAGACAGCAAACATTCAACAAAATTGAATGAAAGCCCAAAAAATGCTAGTATGCGCAGAAATAAACGTATATGGTATACAAAATAACATCGCAAATTATGCATGCGCTATATCAATAACAAGTGATACCTTCTCCCTTCCCCAAATAGGAAGATGTGCAAAAGCTGAGCAGATTATAACCAATAAGAAAATGCCACAATCAACAGAAACAAATAAAAATCAATCAATCATAAACAGCCACAAAAATTCATAACATAGACATTTACGAGTTATAATCCAGAAACAAAATCCAATTGCAAAACCACAAGTGTCAGTGCCAAATGGCATATCCCCCAAAATTGCGCCAAAATGCACATGTGTCAAAAAGAGCGGGAAAATTAAACAATAGAAGTACTGTTCAAAATTCAATGAAATCAAATGGAGTATTCCCAAAATTAAATACGCAAAATTAATAGTTCGGTTAGTCGCGGCGCCATTAATGTAAACATGGACACATAATGCTCACCTGAATGGCTGCAACACCGTTGCCCATGGTAGCTAGCTAGTCACAAACCAACAGCATGATGATCCGGCATGTAGTTGCAGGCCGGGCACAGGCTGGGCTGGTGGAGTGAGCGCCAAGACCGCCAGGAGGGCAACGGGTATAACCATCCAGGCCGGAGTCCACATTAACACTGGTCTTGCCTTGGTCATCTTGTACTCTCCACCACCAGCTTAGATACATACTACAAGTACAAGGGCATGGTCTAGTGGCCATACCCAATACATCAGCTATTGTGTCTATGCATTCACCCATACTGGGTGCACTAGCTGTCATGCCTGTATGCACAGGCATATATACAGTATATAATATATATCCAGGCCACTCCTAAGAATAGAACAGTGTAATGCTATCCAACATTACAGCAGTCTACTCTAAGCACCAGACAATCAGCTTCTATTTGCAGCCAAGTCATGACTGACTTACTAAAGAACTCTGAATTCATTCAGCTTCTCGACTCGATTGTGGGGAGAGCAGTTGAGAAGAAAATGGTGGAAATCGTCCAGAACATTGAAAAGATTCAAGGCGCAGTATTTGAATTAACAAATGATCTGGAAAGAAAGGGCAGAGAGATACAACCACTGGAAGAAAGGCTACAACAACAACAACACAACATCAACAGATTGGAGAGCTCCATCAACACCCAAGAGCAATATTCCAGGAGAACGTGTATTCGCATCTTTGGCATACACGAGCAGAGGGGGGAGGACACCGACATGCTGGCAGCTGACATCATCAGGGCGAAACTTGGGGTGGCGCTGGATCCTGAGAAGGACATCGATCGGTTCCATCGGACTGGTCCCGTGCGGGAACCGTCAACATCAGCATCGACGTCATCATCAGCTGCTGACTCGTCCTCGCGCCATTCAGAGAGGGTATGGCCCATCATCGTCAAGGCGCGCCGGAAGCAGTTTTGGATTGGGGGGGCAAACCCTAAGAGGGCTCACGATGTATGTGTTGAGGGGCTCATGCCCAACCACACTCACAGGGTTGCCAACTTTGAGCCAGAGGTGAGAGTGAGACACTAGGATAAAGCGACCAAGCCCGATTGAGCGAAGTGACTGAGCAGTGTCCCCCTGCCACAGTAGGGAGCTTTTGCATTTTTGGACTTTAAATTGTGCAATCTGGTGCATAAAAACATGATCCAACAACAAAGCTTATAGCTAAAAATGAGTCCCGAGGGAGCGAAGCGACCGAGGGCTGGGGCAGAGCCAGGGGGGAGGGTTTGGGAGGGGGTATCCCCCTCCCACGGGGAAGATTTTGCATTTATATACTTGAAATGGTGCAATATGGTGCATAAAAACATGATCCAACAAGCTTACAGCCAAACATGAGTCCCTAGGGAGCGAAGCGACCGAGGGCTGGGGCAGAGCCAGAGGGGGAGGGTTTGGGAGGGGGTATCCCCCTCCCACGGGGAAGATTTTGCATTTATATACACTACTCAAAAAAAGTTAAGGATCACTTTTTATTTTGTGTATAATTTTAAAATGACATATTTTACTCCTGAATGACCTCAAACACACTGTAATCAATATCACATGTGGTTCAGTTGTTGCATAATGTCTCTTGCATCATTTTTGTATTCCAATGAGGACACCATCTAGTCAAACAAAAAATGAAAGAACTAGGTAAGACCTCACTCATAGCTTGGACAAAAATACAAGTTAAGAAAAAAGTGATCCCTTAACTTTTTTTGAGTAGTATACTTGAAATGGTGCAATCTGGTGCATAAAAACATAAACCATATCATATATGCCACTTTTGTATGATGCAACATCATAGCTTACAGCCAAAAATGAGTTCCAAGGGAGCGAAGCGACCGAGGGCTGGGGCAGAGCCGAGGAGGGAGGGTTTGGGAGGGAGTAACCCCCTCCCAAGGGGACGATTTTGCATTTATATGCTTGAAATGGTACAATTTGGTGCACGTCACACAAGCAGCCAGAGCAATGCCAGCATACACGGGAACTACGTGGCCCGGTACAGAAAAAGTACTCACCCCAGTCCATTCGCAAGTTGGTACACAACAAACTGAGATAATCCGTACGCGCGCGAAGCGCGCAGCGAAAAATTTCCCACTATTCTCCCTTTTTTCTTTTCTTTTTGGGGGGAGGGGGGCTTGTTGGGGGGGGGGGGGGGGAATGCGTGCAATTGGGGGGGGGGGCCGCCCCCCTTCCCCCCCACTTCCGGCGCCTATGCTGACCAGTTACCGGAAGCGAAGGGAGATCATTACAAATCGTAAAAAGCTGAAAGGCACCGGCATAGTGATTGTGGAAGACCTAACGCAGAGGAACCAGAAACTTCTCATTATGGCGCGTGCATCAAAGGACATTAAGACAGCATGGTCGTCGGATGGCCGCATCGTCGCACTCATCAGTGCTACAGGAGGGAGAACCACAACAAAGGTAATCACATGTGAAGAAGACTTGAAAAGAATACATTGACATTGAACTATAAACTTTATGAACAGAACAGAAAGAGACTGAACCAGTAACTCGACCCATTTATTTATTTCACTTATCGAAATAATATGGTTCTACTTGCAATCCATAATCGCCGCAATGCTTTTTACTTTGTATTTTAAATTTGTATAATTATATATGCTATAGCATTTTATTGCCAGATTTGTTACTATTTGTATAGCAGCGTGAATGTGTGTGTGCGTGAATTGCAATTCTTTCTCTTCCATTCAGTCATGGCTTTGTACAAACTGTGTCTCAAATATTTTACCATTTAACCATATAAAAGATGATGAAGAATTTTATTTGACAGTATACTCTTACTTTCATTTGTCAAAACAAATAGATCTGAACAGATTTCAATCCTTAAAAATAAACCCTTTTACTGTTAATTCCATTAAACAAAATTTACTTGAGAATAATGAAGACCCGTTTGCTGTGCAAGATAATTTGGACTCAAATAACACATGCCAATACATGTTTAGTGAAGACTTCAATGAGAAATACAACAACTATGAATCACAACACCTCTCTTTATTTCATTTAAATGCGAGAAGTCTTCACAAACACTTTGATCAATTTAAAACATTGATTTCATCCCTTGAATTTGATTTTGACATAATGGCTATATCTGAGACTTGGTTTAATTCAAATACAAATATAAATATGTACAATATTCCCAACTATTCACTCGCTCATGTATGTAGAACAGACAAAATAGGTGGTGGTGTTGCTTTATATGTAACTAGTAATATTTAATATACTGTGCGAAATGATTTGTCTTGTACTACGAGTAACTATGAAATGATTTTTGTTGAATTTAAAGTGAATAGTAAGTCAGTTATTGTAGCATGTATGTATCGTCCGCCTAACACTGATATTACTTGTTTTTACTGAAAAATGATGGATTTATTTCAAATATTGGAACGTGAAAAGAAAGATATATATTTGTTAGGAGACTTTAATATAAATTTACTAAGTTATGGCACTCACACAAAAACAAATGATTTTTTGGATATGATGTATTCATATTGTATGTACCCTTTAATAGACAAACCAACTCGAGTTTCAGTAAATAGAGCTTCCTTGATAGACAATATTTTTACGAATACAATACAAATGAAAAATCACTCCGGAATTCTTTATGATGATCTTTCTGACCATTTTCCAATTTATAGTATTTCAAGTAACTATAATCAAAGTGTGAATACACCCCAACATAAACAGAACTTACAAAAACGTGTTATTACTGAATCTAATATTTTGTTATTTAAACAAACATTGATTTCAACTGATTGGTCTAGTGTTTATAGTTGTGATGATGCAAGTCAATGTTATGATATATTTCTTGTTAAATTTTTTAGTATATACAATAAATGTTTCCCTTTAAAAAAAAATAAGAATAAGAAAAAAGGTAAGATTAAGAACCCCTGGATTACAAAAGCCATATTTCAATCTATAAAGCGTAAAAATAAATTGTATAAAAAGCAATTGAAAACACCTAGTATTCAAAATGTAATACAGTACACAAAATATAAAAATGTACTTACAAATATTATACGATGTTCTAAAACAGAATATTATAACAATATATTCATTGCAATACAAGGTGATATGAAGAAAACTTGGAGTCAAATAAATGATATTCTTGGTAATAAAAAATATAATGTTCTTCCTAAAAATATGTATTTTGGCGATTTGAAATTAAATTCAAGATGTGATATAGTAAAACATTTTAATTCTTATTTTGTAAATGTGGGAAAACATCTTTTGAATTCACTCTCAAGCTCGAGTAATTCATTTGTTGATTACTTGTCGCATCCAAACTCATTGTCCTTTTTTGTGAAACCTACATCTATATTTTATGAAATTGTTAAAACGTCTTCTTTGATTAAAATATCTAAGGCTAGTGGATCTGATGATATTTCACCTCGAGTAGTAAAGCAATGTATTCATTATTTTGTACACCCATTATGTGATATTTTTAATAAGTCACTAAGCTCTGGCATTGTTCCTGACAAATTAAAGATAGCAACAATTATTCCTCTGTTAAAAAAGATAACCCAGAAAATATAGTAAATTATAGACCTATTGCACTCCTTCCAATTTTTTCAGGTTAATGTATGGCAGACTTTATGATTTTTTGACTAAAAATCATATACTAATTCCTGAACAATTTGGATTCCGTAAAAATCATTCTACCTCTCTAAGCGTAATTAATTTTACTGATAATATATTACAAAATATGGACAAGGGAAATGTTTGCTGTGGAGTGTTTATGGATTTATCAAAGGCGTTTGACACCATCGACCACCATATTCTTCTAAAAAAATTACAATTTTATGGACTGAGGGGTTTACCCTTACAGTGGTTCCAAAGTTATTTATTAAATAGAAAACAATATGTGGTGGTAGATGGTGCCGAATCCGAATATGCAAATGTAGATCTTGGGGTACCACAAGGTTCTGTATTAGGACCTCTCTTATTTTTGATTTATATAAATGATGTAATTAATTCCTCTAAATTGTTAACATTTTCACTCTTTGCTGACGATACAGTTGTATTGTATTCAAATAAAGATGTATCATTATTAATATCTACTATGAATCAAGAACTAGAGAAGCTTAATGATTGGTTTAAATGTAATAAGTTATTTTTAAATTTCACTAAAACCAAGTATATTATATTTCGTTCTAAGAATAAAAGATTCCACATGATATAAATCCAATATCAATTAATAATGTTATTATAGAAAGAACTGAGACAATTAATTTCCTAGGTATTATTATTCATGAATCATTAAATTGGAAATATCATATTATGAACATTTCATCTAAATTATCTAGAAGTATTGGAGTATTGTATAAATTGAAAACATTTTTACCTTCTAGGATATTGATTTATATTTACAATGCAATCATTTTACCACACTTAAATTATTGTAATGAAATTTGGGGAAACTCATACAAAGTACATACTAATAAGATACTTTTACTCCAGAAACGTGCCATACGTGTTATTTCAAATAGTCATGTAAGTCATTCTCTTCCTATTTTTGTACAATTGAGAACTCTTCCATTGCCTTATCTTGTGAAATTCAATATTCTTATTTTTATGTTTAAATTACACAGAGGTATTCTTCCAGAAATATTTAATAATATGTTTAAAACAAATCAATTGATTCATACCTATCCCACTCGGAATTGTCAAAATTTACGCAAACCCATTTCCCACCTAACAATCAGAACCAATTCTATTAGTTTAACTGGTGTTAATGAATGGAATACTATTAGTAAAGAACTCAAATCTAGCACCACTCTTAATCGTTTTAAAACCCTATTCAAACGCCTGGTGTTTCATGAGCTTTCATCCATGACTGACTAGATCTCTCCCCTCTCTCACCCTCTCTTTCCTATCCTGTGTGAATGCGTATGATTGTGATATATAAAGCTACTGCTATACACTGCTCGTCGTTTTTATTTGTAAATGTCTATTTTATTGGGGCCTCAAATACAAACTGCTGCTTCACAGAGGTCCCGGCTTTAAATTGTATATGTACATTTATTTTGTGATATTTTGTATTTTACTTTTTGCCGAATAAATTCAATTCAATTCAATTCAATTTAATTGATCAGTTGATGCATTCGTTCATTAATTCACCATTCCTTCAATCATCATTTATTCATCAATTTGTTCATTCATACATTAAAACTCATGCATTAATTTATTCATTCAGGTATATCATTCTATCAATAATAATATAATAAAAGTATTAATAATAATATACTCGATTTATGTAGCGCCTAATATGATTGATAATCATCTCTAAGCGCTTCACAATATACAGTGATTGTAGGCTTGTTAAGAGGTCCGTCACTGCATTTTGGGGTACGATTCTTTTACTAAGCACAATTATTCCTTGGATCAATTTATGCAAATTTATTCATGAAAATTGGATATTCCATGAAAATGGTGTTTTTATTGACATATTTGAAAGAGAACATATTCCTTGGATAAAAAGCAGAAAATTCATTAAAAGGGACACTCTGTTTATATGTAAATTAGGCCTAATTTATGCAAAAGTATTAATGGGAATGGTATATCTATGAAAATGGTGTTTTTATCAAGATATTGGAGAGAACTTATTACTTGGATCAAAAGGAAAAAAATTCATCCAAAGAGACACGCTGTATCCTATGCAAATTAGGCCTTGATTAGAACTTGATTCATGGAAATGGGATATTTATGACAATGGTGTCTTTTAAAGATATTGGACAGAACATATTCCCATGAATAAATCTGCCTGAATAAGGCCTCATTTGCATAGATGCAGAGTGTCTCATTGGATAGTTTTTCTTCTATTGATCCAAGGAATATGATTTCTTAAAATATGTCAATAAAAACTTAATTTTCATTTGCATACATTATGGAAATTAGGCCTAATTTGCATAGATACAGTGTGTCTCTTTGGATGAATTTTATTCTTTTGATCCAAGGAATATGTTCTCTCCAATATCTTGATAAAAACACCATTTTCATAGAAATCCCATTCCCATTAATACATTTGCATAAATAAGGGAAATTAGGCCTAATTTGCATATAAAGATGGTGTCTCTTTTAATGAATTTTCTTCTTTTGATCCAAGGAATATGTTCTCCTTCAAATATGTAAATAAAAACATCATTTTCATGGAATATCCAATTTTCATAAATGAATTTACACACATTATGGAAATTAGGCCTAATTTGCATAGATACAGTATGTCTCTTTGGATGAATTATCCTCTTTTGATTCAAGGAATGTGTATGCCAAGTTAAACCTTCGTACCCCAAATTGCATTGATTTCGTCTCTACTACTGTGCTATAGCGAAAGTTCAAAGAACCGAGGCGCTTGGGAAACTTATTAGGCGGGGCTAAGACTGCGTTTATCTCAATCTAGGGTCTGATTTTAAAAGAATGACGGTGCCAAATTAGAATTTACCGTGCCGTTTTCAAGAAATTATAGGAAATATAAAGATACTAACATGCGTAAGTCATTTTGAAACGACTGGTAGACTCCGCTCTAGTCTCCCCTGTAAAGGCATTCCCGATCATATAAGGCGCGCAGTGCAACGTACAGTCCCGTGCACTTTGCCCCGCACGATGCGAGTCCAGTGTGAGCGTAGCACATGGCGATGTATGTGTGCCCATGTGTGTAACCTAAATGTTTCGCATTCGTCCATTCGCCTGGCCTGATCTACTCCCAGTGCGTCTGTTAATCGGTAAACCCCCACTTGGTCTAAACCCGCTTCGTCTAATATCCACTTCGTCTAATCATACATAGTCTAAACCCATTTCGTCTACAACCACTTGGTCCATTAGCCGGTTCGTCTAATAACCATTTAGGCTATACCCTTATTGTCTAATATCCACTTGGTCCAAACCCACTTAGTCTAATGCCATTTCGTCTAATCACCAGATTGTCTAATATTCGATTCGTCTAATATCACTTTAACTATTTACCAGTTCGTCTAATACCACTACGTCTTATACCCATTTGTCTGGAAAATAGACCTATTGGTATTAGACGAAATGGTAATAGACCAAATGGCGATAGACTAAATGGATATTAGACCAAATGGTTATAGACACAACGGTAATTAGATGAATTGCATATAGACCAAGTGAAGAGTAGCCTAACTGAGAATTAGAAGAACTGGTATTAGACGAAGTGATAATAGACGAAACGAGGAAAAGAAAAAGTAGACGAAGTGACAATTGGCCCATTTGGTGATTAGACGAAACGGCAATTGCCTAAATGGGCATTAGACCTAGTGATGATTAGACTAAATGGGTTTAGCCGAAGTGGAGTTAGACGAACTGATGATTAGACCAAGTGGTATTAGACCAAGTGAATATAAACCTGTTCATCATGTTGGCTATATATTCCATTTAGTTATTTCGTCTATCAACGATTTCAGAACTCAGAAGTTAGAGTAGATCTTGGCTTTTAGGACTAATGGTTTGTAAAGGGTTAGGATAATATTAGTTTTAGGTTTGGTTGGGTATTATTATTAGGGTCAAGTTCGAGTTGCCGAACTTAAATCCTGTTAAATGAAGTCAGATTACGAACTAGGCATAACGAGAGGGGACGTAGAACGAATGGGTGTAGACCAACATGACCAAGAGAACCCGCTTCATTCCAGGGCGGAGATATTTTCCCACGGTCAGTCACAGGCATACATTATCATGTAACGTGGGGGGGGGGGGGGGGGGAGGATTCCCTTATAAATTGTGATTGTTATCATTACTGTTAGCCGCTTTAACAAGTAAGGACCACGCTATTTCAAGTTTCGTACAACAATACTTCTTTCACTAACTGAGAGCGAGAGTAAAAACACTCATTAAATATACTCATGTATATATACAAGCACGGTCGTTGTAAATAATTTGAAATGTGTTGTTAATGTTACATGATCACGCAAAGATATGTAAACGCATGTTTGTTTGTAAATATTCATTTCAATCCCCCTTCCCAATCGTTATGATTTTAAAAACAATGATCATGATATTAGTTTGATATAAACTGATCAGTAAGGATGCTGATTTCGAGAAAACAATTAACACATTATGCTAAGCTAGCTAGCGCGCTCTCCTCTGTGTGATATACATGAACGGATTCGCTAAGATACACATAGTGAATTACGCGTAAAACGACTCAAACACATCTAGTCGGAGCGATTAGTTTGCTCGCTCAAGTGGCTGAAATATGACACCTGCGTCTCGCGAGCGAACGTGATCGCCGTTTGGGGGGAAAGCTATTATCTCCTTAATGGGACATTTTCCCTCACTGATATAATAAAAGTATTGATAACAATATACTCGATTTATATAGCGCCTACTATGATTGATAATAATCTCTAAGCGCTTTACAATATAATAAAAGTATTAATAATAATATACTCGATTTATATAGCGCCTAATATGATTGATAATCATCTCTAAGCGCTTTACAATATAATAAAAGTATTAATAATAGTATACGCGATTTATATAGCCCCTAATATGATTGATACTCATCTCTAAGCGCTTTACAATATAATAAAAGTATTACTGATAATATACTCGATTTATATAACGCCTAATATGATTGATAATCATCTCTAAGCGCTTTATAATATAATAAAAGTATTAGTAATAATATACTCTATTTATATAGGGCCTAATGTGATTGATAATCATCTCTAAGCGCTTTACAATGATTACCCCGGTCATAGGATACAATGCAAATTTAACCAATAGTTTTCATGGAGATATTTGCTTTAACATTTTAGACGTAGTATGTTCTCTCTTATTATTGATTATACCACATTCATTGTGTTGTAACTTTTCGAAGTGTCCATTGTACTAAAAAATAACACCCATCTGCAGGGATACTAGCTCTCGCACATTGTCAGAAGAAGAATTGAATAAATATAGAGGCTGATAACTGGATTAGCACGTATGCTGCCTATCTGTGTAATATGTGAATATAATTTATAAGGTTTGGCATGTTCTGGGGTTTTTCCTTCAATCACATCTCAGCGATAAGATCGGTCAACAAATAAAAGGATTTTTACGACTACCCAGTCAACTGTGAAGTAGCTGAGGCGTCGATCCGAGGATGAATAAGCAAATCGGCGGATATCATGCCAAAGGGGGAAAATAACAAAGTTATCAATAATCAACGTTCAAAAGACATGTTTTACTCTGAAAATAAAACCTGCAAATATCGATTTTGCCGCGCGCTTCGCCCGCATATATGTTTTCCTCAAGATCATGATTAATTTTCGTTAAAAGCCTTATTTCGGTTACATTCCAAATGTGTTGGGAAATATACAATTTCTCAAACCCACATAATGGAAAGCGGAATTTAATTAATCCCCCAAAGAACATCGAGCATGAATCATAAGTTTGACCTATTTAAACAAAAAGCTTATAGCCTCGGAGAGGAGGGAGGGGGGGGGGGGGGGGAATCACTCCCAATATGGCTGGTTACACCCCGGCGTCTAAAAAAGCGTCGAAAGGGTATATATCATATTCAGCTATTTCCTTGAAAACGGGGTTTTCATCACTAACAAAACAAATCACAAAACGGGGACCTTTTCAGTGCATTTGGCGCAATTAAAGAGAATTAGTAACATTGTCCAAATCCTCAAATTCAAGCGGTTCCCTCATACCTTGTTGTATTCGTGTTAACAATAAAAGCATGTGACAGGTTTTGGTTTTTCATATTTCCCTTTCGTTAAAAAGACATTTACGATTGAAGTGTTCAGATGTTAAATTATCCACTGAGTTAGTGAATATTCTTTTGTATTTATGCTCATTACTCGGCCATATAAAGTCCATTTAACTTGAACTTTCCACACAACACCCAGTGGACATATCATACAGTGCGTATACAAAAGTTACACTATTGAAAAATCTGTCAAAGTTACATTAAAAAATATTTAGAAGATTTTTTCATGTCGATAGATGCTCAATAGTCTCATCAAGGAGGTATAATGTTAACCTTAAACCTCCTTGGTGCCACTAACAAAACTAATTTTTCATTCACGCTTGGGCAAGCACAGACTGTTTTTGTGTGAAAAAAGACTTGCGCCAAATTGAAAGAAGAGGGAAAAATAATTAAACCAGCAGTCCGAATATGTCTTTCCATTCAAACAAATTGCTCTTTGCCATACTTTTAATGATTTCATTGCTTTATGCCAGGAAATTCCTAGACTATCATCACATAATCCTAAATGTATACAAAAGAGAAATTTGTTTGAATGGGAGTACTTATTCAGATTGGCGCAAGCCATTTTTCACACCCAAGCGTGAACTAAAAAAATGCTTTGTTAGTGGCACTTGATAGATGAGATTATATTCCACAATCCACATACTAAGAATCTCGCTCTACGATTGGTCAAAAGTTAATCACGTGATGACACAAAGTTTTGCCCATCGTTGATGGGAGAAGAAAAGTTCGTTACATTGTGTACTATCTTGGGTGAAAGTGCGTTGCACTTACTACAATCTTGGTAAAAGTGCGTTGAGCTGCCAGTGACGCGATTTGGGGTCACCGGACTTCAATCAAGAGGAACGCAATAATATAACAACTCGAGTATGTAAATTAAATGACATACGTCATTTTCTAAGGAAATGGTAGCCATTTTAAACGCCATCTTGGATTTGTATGGTTTCTAATTAGTAAATTGCACTATTACTATTTCAAATGATTTGTTTGACACTAAAAATGTGGGGGTAGACACAAACTTTCCAATTGGTATGTATAATAACGAGTTTATGGCACATATTTCCGGTAGTGCACATTTTACATAAGAAGTTAATATCATTTGATTTAAAATATACTGCCAGCAACCGTAGACAAAACATTTCAAAACTGTCTGTAGACATTTTGACGGGGTCAAACCGTTTATTGGCCTGACGATTAGTCGAAATTCAAAGTGGCCGCCATTCTAAAACTTGATCCCGTCATTGGATTCTTTGAAGCAACCATTTTTTGGAAATCGTATACGTATAAGTACAAAGCTTTGCTGAAATTATGGCGCGTTTAACCCCCGTGTCACTATTTGTTTTTCTCTAAGGTACCCCAATATTGGGTTACTTTGATGTATCGATCTTACCTGGATCAATAAACACGTGACCAATTTCCTGAGGAGGAGGAGAAGAAGTAGGAAGAGGAGGAGGAGGAGGAGGAGTATCTTCACTGTTCATCTGACGTCTGTCATGTCTGTGAAAACAAGACATAATTATGCTATTTATTCGAATCTAGAGACATCGCAAAAACACATTATGCAATGTATATACAGTGTAACCAACAAATATTTGGACACCCTGAAAAATATAAGAAAAACAAGGAAATCATGATATTCATTCAAAAAGAATTTCTTCACAGACTGAATCATAACGGTGACAAACTTCCAATCGAGGAAATATGAAAATTTAATATTTCAATGGCCTATTGTTCCAATTGTTCTCAGTTTTTCATGTTTTGAGGTTATTTGGTCACCTACTATTTTCAGTAATCTAGTGGAGAGCATGCCCAGGAGGCTTCGAGCAGTGATTGCTGCCAAGGGAGGACCAACAAGGTATTTAGCAGTACTGAAAACTGGCTGAGTTACCCTTCACTAATAGGTTTCCAAATAACCTCAAAACATGAAAAACTGAGAACAAAAGGAACAATAGGCCATTGAAATATGAAATTTTCATATTTCCTAAATTGGAAGTTTGTCACCTTTATGATTCAGTCTGTGAATAAAGTATTTTGTGAATGACTATCTTGTTTTCCTTGTTTTTCTTATATATTTTTCAGGGTGTCCAAATAATTCTTGCTTACACTGTATATCAAAGGGAAGCCGCAAGCCGGCATTCTCACTTATGTTACTTACATGTGCACAATTCCTATCGCTTGGGTATCGCTTCATTAACAATGAAAATAATCAATGATTTTGAGATTACTATCATCTGCTTTGGCTGATGACTGGAGGCTTCTGTTATTAGCTGAAATAGTCATAATTTTAAGTATGATTCTCATCGAATATAAATAATCAGATTACAGAGCTTGAATGTACGCCGATCTTGTAGGTGGCCATTTCTCCCATTTGACAGTTCTAAACGGCACAAACCCAAAAGTTTCTGGGGGCTCTGCCCTCTAGACCCCATGCGGGGGTTTCATTAGGTTGAAAACTGTTTCCGCCCCCCTTGTCTTCATATAATTTCAACAAGTCACCAGTAATATTATGTCCTTTTAATTATCCGATCAAAAGGACTTAATATTTCTGATGACATGTTAAACCGGTTCATTGGAATGTCAGGCATCACGTTGTCTGTATGTCTTATGGGGAGAAACAATCACAGGTAGTGCATGCCTCCTATCAATGGGCTAGTCAAATGCACAGGTATGAACTGGTTTAACTGGTTATTTTTTTATTTTTTTTAAAGTCTAGCTTGAGTTAAGAAATTGAGTTTAAGTTCATCTTTGCGAAACATCCCTGGTACTATTAAGATGAATATAGAACGAGTAACCATACCGGCTCTCGAAGACCTTGAACTTTACTCGCCCAACAAGGACTTCGTTAACCATCTTGCTCTTGATGACGTGTAGCAGAAGTTCCCCCGATGACGTCATGGCGGCATTGACGCAACTGACAGGGGAGCTGAAGCGTTTGATCTGCAACCCCTTGTCGAACCTGTAATTTTCTCCAAGTGGGGACACTAATAATGCACTCTTCAGATCCCGCTTGACATAGATGACAAGAACCGATCGTTTTGGTCCTGTGAAATAGGGACAGGTA
>JBAMJV010009718.1:67500-102382 GCA_037951105.1 Echinarachnius parma
AGGACATTTCCTTATTGTGCTAACATGGCAAATGGACAAAGTATTATTTCACGCACAATAAGATGCTGATGCAAACATTATTTACATCATTATGTACCTCACTTCGAGAATCCTGCAATCTGATTGGTTAAACGAGCGGGCCTCTTTTTTAATGTGTCCGCTCAGTAAACAAAGACAATTAACAATAACAAAACAAACAAAGCGGACTTCGGACGATCATATTTATTTTTTGCCCGCTCAGTAAACAAGCAAAATAAATAAAAAGAAAACAAAGCGGACTCCGGATGATCATATTGATTTTTTCACACAATCTACATAGAGATGCGTGTTAAAAAAGCGTCTGTGCGAGCGGAGGTCTTGTTTTAGCTTGCGATAGATGATCGACCAAATTTCCCGAAGAGTTATTATAAAAGAAATACAAAATATTTTACCCGTGAATATCAATAAGTTCCAAAGAATATTCTAGAGATGCATTTCAACATGTTCAAGTATAAAATGGCGGTATTCGAATGTAAGCATTCAGGAAATGGTGCACATGTTGCAATGTTGCATCGTTGTCCTTCAGAATGTCGTGACAATAATTCGTCATTCAACAATTAACTTGCTGTGTATGTGTAATGTATAGCAGGGGGTTGCATTACCGAACGGGTTTAATATAACAGATTAATATTAAAGTTGATTGTTAGACACTGATATAATCTATACGAGTTTGTTACAAATCATCACACACCATTCAGGCACACGGACTATCCGTATTATCATAAACAGCGTCATTGGCAAAGAGTCATCACAATAAACGTGTAATAGACGGTCGTCCATGACAACCGCACCATACTCATTGCCAGCTAAACTTTTTATTGGATATAATAAAACCTTTTATTGGATATGATAAAACCTTTTATTGGATATAATAAAATAATAAAATTGGATATAATAAAATATTAAAAATCGGGCATAATAAAATTTACCCCCTATACCGTGCAGTTACAGGGATCGTGCATTACCACATCGCTGTATATGTATGCTAGTAACATTGTCCAAATCTACAAAACTTCACTAGAAATCCAGTGATGTTCTAATACCTTGTTGCATTTTTATTATCAAAAGAAGCATACCGTATGTCCCAAAACTAATTACAACGGGACTTTCTGCAACGATAACTTTAAAGATAGTAGATAAATCAGAATTATATTTCAGGGTATGAAACAATAACTTTCTACCTACATTTTGCAGAAAACCCTATTCGATTTGCTTTAGTGGTCATGGAGAATGGGGATCTTTATAAATCATGTTAGCGAAAAATGAAGGGCTAATAGTATACAAATAGCGCACGGCACGGCGTTCGGTAGTGTATGTGCAGTGCACGCGAGGTTTCTTTAGATTGGTGCCGCCTCTGCGCACGAGCCGCTAGGCGAGTGCGCAGTGCGTACCATCTAAAGATACCGAGCGTACACTGCACTTACATTGCCAAACAACTAGGGCAAGTGCGCTATTGGTTGTATAAAATAGAGACACATCGAGTTTTGATAACAAATACAAATCCAAAATGACAAATAAGCTATTCTTACTTACCGAATTAAAGGTCCATGGGATTCCACATTTTGCTGCAAGCTCGAGTCGAGTATAATCCATAAGGGTACACAACATTAAAATCTAAACACAGTTATAATAAGAAACGCAAGTGTGCAATATCATTTATTTTGCGCATCGTCTGCACGCCCGTGCAGTGCGCGAAAAAAGTTGAATGTCACGTGACGCGTTTTGACCAATTACCATGCTTGAAATACTATAGCTATTTTATAATATTATATTATGATGCATTGAGGGGATATGCGAAGGTCAAAGCAATGAGTTAGCAAATATCACTTTGGATTTTCGCTTATTTCTCGGTCATATAACATTCATTGGACATTAATTTGTTACACCATACTCAGAGGACATATCGAATCATAGAACTACACATTATACCAACCATACAATATTACATCATATTGTAATTTCTAGATCCGGTAAATGGAAAATGGTTGATAACAAATGTGTACTTGTGTAAACTAATGTATGTCAACTGAGTGATTTGTGTAAATTCCATAACAAAGTGAATGTCATATGACTAAGAAATGAGCGAAAATGCAAAGTGTTAATCTTATTCGCTGTTGCATTGCATTGAGATTTTACATAGTATAACGATCCAGTATATATTCATAAAACTGAACAATTCAACCATACATTTCTTTATTACGGCTGAGTAATTTAGAATACCGAAATCTGCTCCATGATTCCTTATAAAAAGCGAATTCATTGAGGTCTGTGAGAACCGCAAAAGTTTCAAGTACGTTTTGAGAATGTTGACAATGTGACCACATCCCTTTAACATGTCTTAGTGTACCTATCCCTTCGCCACGTTCAATATTGTATTATTGTTCATAAACGTATAAACCTCAAGATGTTTGTTCCTGTGTTTACCAAGTTCAGTATAATGTTTCAAATATGAAGGAATAACCCCTTTTTAATCGCTGACTTTTCTAAACAAAGTTTGTCTACTCATTACTGGTTCCAGGTCGTTATGATGACTTTGATAAATAGTTTAATTTAATGGGCGAATAAATTATGCTTTATGATTGTTTTTTTATTTTTTATTTTTTATATGAGACAGGTTCGATCGATGCAAGTTTAATCCGATCAATCTGTATTTAAAAGGGGTAACCTAGCTTTATGCCCCAAAGACAGCTTGCTTTTGATTCGTGATGACTTTGTGTTAGAACAAAGAATAAGTTGGCAGTTGGTGCAATATCATGCTATGAAAAGCGATCTGTCTATAACCCTTTGCAATTCCACTCAATGCATTATAATATAATACTATTAGCCTTTTATTTTATGCTTATATGATCGATCGATGCAAGTTCACTCCAATCAAACCGTATTTAAAAGGGATAAACCCGCTCCACGTTTTAAAGAAAACTTGCGTTTGATTCGTGATTATAAAAAAACATTTTCAGTTCAGTTTCAGTTTCAGTTTAGTTTATTTAACTTCCAACACAAATTCAAATACATAGCATTGTACAAAACAAAAGAGAGTTTCATAAGTAAAATTAAATTAGCTGTACAATGAAAACTAGAACAATATGTAGTAAAATAATATGTTTGGAAATGGAGGGATCCACTAAAAAGCAACGTTGTAGATCGTGTACACCTCGAGAAATGATAAAGAAAATAACTCACAATTCATATGTGTGTGTGTGTGTGTGTGTGCGTGTGATTCGTCATTAAAATGTATTGTATTGGATAGTATCATGGAGTAATCATAACCCTATTGTAGACCTATAGACCTATAGGCCAGGCCCGGTCCAAAAATTTTCCACAATTTTCGAGGCCGAGACCAAAACCATATTTTGTTGAGGGTCTTGTAAGAAGGGGGAGGGGGGGGGGGGGGGGGGCGTTGTCGTAGAACATTTTCGAAGCCGAGATCGAGAATTATTAACATTTTCGAGGCCCAGCCCAGGGTTCTTCATACTTTTCGAGGCCGAGACCATCGCTAAAGACCGTCGAGACCGCTAAAATGTAGTCTTGAGATCAGATACAATCCGAATCTTACAGTTTGACAGTAATTTTTTTAGTTTAAGAGGGGGGGGGGGGGGAGGAGGCGGGAGGGGGTGGGGGTTTAACCCCGCCCCCCCCCGGGAACGCCTATGCATGTGTGTGTGTGTGTGATTCGTCATTATGTGAATTATTATAATTCAGATTAAAAGTAAAGAAAGGGACTTTGCCAGAAAGAACGCAGTTTTACTCGAAATAACCATAAACCTCAGGTTTCTTAATAAATAAAATGTATACTACCGCCTCGAACTTAGGTTGACTATTTTAACAAGCCAAATTACTAGTTGTGTAATTTTTTATAATACCATAACACAAATGTAAAAAAAAAAAAAACTGAAAGAAACAAACTTCAAACATATCCATTACGATATTGCACTGATCAAACTGCATTGCATGATATCGACTTCCTCAACTTATTGTAACACAATTAAATCCTTCTCAAAATTCAACCACTCAAGTTTCTTACACCCATGGCGATCCTGCATTTATCTAACTTCATGGATTAATTAACGATTTCAATTAAACCTAATGTATGAAACATCTTCAAAATGTATCAATCATACAACCACAACAGGTCTCGATGTTCATCCTGCAGTGTCCATAGCGATTCTGCTTTCATTAGTATTTCGCGGCAACACCCATTATGAAATGATTCCATGCATATAACACATCAGAAAATATTCCTCAAATTGTATTAATTATCTAACTTCCAATCTTTCTGTCATCTATACATCTAGATTAACAAAAATGAACAAAATGAGCACTACATGGTCACATTCAACAGCACAGCAACTATGTACCATCATTGACACAAGCGTCGATTTCCACAGCGTGAATACAAATAAAAAAACCTTTGTGTCACAAAGAAAAAAAGAAGTGAATTCCTCATTCCTAAAGATTATCTATATAGAGTACAGAAGCCATGATGTCATAAAAACACTTTTTTAGAATTTTTAAATTTGGACCTCATTTTCAGAAAGAGCATAACAAACAATGACCAAATACCGAATATCAAAGGTAAAGGTTACGTATTGGCTGAGATATGTCCATCCGAGTGAATTTTACTTCAATGGGCAATTGGTGTTATAGTGCACTGGTTCTTATTTATGAACCAGTGCACTATAACACCGATTGCCCATTGACAAAAAACTATTCGGATGGACATATCTCAGCCAATACGTAACCTATTTCTTTGATTATCGGTATTTGGACAGTATTTGTTATGCTCTTTCTGAAAATGAAGGTCAAATTTAAAAATTCTAAACAAAATGTTTATGACATCATTTATGACATCACACTTCACCACTCTATAGTATATGAAAGCAAACTTTCCAATTAGACCATTATACATCACTATACCTAGCAATATTTCTGCCATCTTTAAATAATTGACCAAAATTCCCGCTACATGGTCAAATTTAACACCAAAACAAGTACGAACATTCATTGACTCATGCGTCGATTTTTACCGTTTATATATCAAAGGTAAAGGTTACGTATTGGCTGAGATATGTCCATCCGAGTGAATTTTACTTCAATGGGCGATTGTTGTTATAGTGCACTGGTTCTTATTTATGAACCAGTGCACTATAACACCGATTGCCCATTGACAAAAAACTATTCGGATGGACATATCTCAGCCAATACGTAACCTATTCCTTTGATTATCGGTATTTGGACATTATTTGTTATGCTCTTTCTGAAAATGAAGTCCAAATTAAAAAATTCTAAACAAAATGTTTATGACATCATTTATGACATCACACTTCACCACTCTATAGTATATGAAAGCAAACTTTCCAATTAGACCATTATACATCACTATACCTAGCAATATTTCTGCCATCTTTAAATAATTGACCAACATTCCCGCTACATGGTCAAATTTAACACCAAAACAAGTACGAACATTCATTGACTCATGCGTCGATTTTTACCGTTTATATATCAAAGGTAAAGGTTACGTATTGGCTGAGATATGTCCATCCGAGTGAATTTTACTTCAATGGGCGATTGTTGTTATAGTGCACTGGTTCTTATTTATGAACCAGTGCACTATAACACCGATTGCCCATTGACAAAAAAATATTCGGATGGACATATCTCAGCCAATACGTAACCTATTCCTTTGATTATCGGTATTTGGACATTATTTGTTATGCTCTTTCTGAAAATGAAGTCCAAATTAAAAAATTCTAAACAAAATGTTTATGACATCATTTATGACATCACACTTCACCACTCTATAGTATATGAAAGCAAACTTTCCAATTAGACCATTATACATCACTATACCTAGCAATATTTCTGCCATCTTTAAATAATTGACCAACATTCCCGCTACATGGTCAAATTTAACACCAAAACAAGTACGAACATTCATTGACTCATGCGTCGATTTTTACCGTTTATATATCAAAGGTAAAGGTTACGTATTGGCTGAGATATGTCCATCCGAGTGAATTTTACTTCAATGGGCGATTGTTGTTATAGTGCACTGGTTCTTATTTATGAACCAGTGCACTATAACACCGATTGCCCATTGACAAAAAAATATTCGGATGGACATATCTCAGCCAATACGTAACCTATTCCTTTGATTATCGGTATTTGGACATTATTTGTTATGCTCTTTCTGAAAATGAAGTCCAAATTTAAAAATTCTAAACAAAATGTTTATGACATCATTTATGACATCACACTTCACTACTCTATAGTATATGAAAGCAAACTTTCCAATTAGAGCATTATACATCACTATAAATAATTAATTATCTAGTTAGTATTTGGTATATCAACTGATTAGCGAGAGTATTATCAATGACAAATCAATTGTTGTGGTCAGGAAATGAGCGAAAAGGCTATGGCAACTGTTCACCAAAACTGTCTAACCTTTAAAACAAATATATTTCCTGATAACGAAGCGGCAGGTTAATTAGTTGCATAATTATCATAATATTATAATAATAATAATAATAGACATTTATATAGCGCAAATTGCAAAGAGCCTCTAAGCGCTTAAATAATTATTTTAATTATTATTACCCATGGTCATCAGGTACATTTCAAACCCACACAATGATATTGCATACTTTCTCAACTCCCCAGGGAGCATACTAGCCGAGCTGCCACTGATGATGGCGCTACAGGCTAATTAACACCCGACCATGATAAACACAAACACAAACGATAAACTAAAATTAACCTTCAACCGATACCCATAACGATCTTGCATTGATCAAACTCCTTTGTAATATTATATTGACTTGCTGACTGATTGATATTTAAATCCTTCTCAAACTAAACCACTAAAGGTCCTAACACCCATGACGATCCTGTATTCATCTAACTGCATGGATGAATTAATTATTAAGTTTTCATCCATCAGCTAATTAGTGTCCATATCGATTCTGCTAACATTATAATCTCGCTGCGACACTCAATACGAAATGGTTCCATGAACTGTATACTCCACATCAGCAAATATAAACTTAAAGTCATATAAATCACCCACCTAGCAATATTTCTGCCATCTTTAAATCATTGACCAACATTCCCGCTACATGGTCAAATTAAACACCAAAACAAGTACGAACATTCATTGACTCATGCGTCGATTTTTACCGTTTATACATGTTATTAGAAGATTTTGTATCACGCAGGGAAAATAAAAAGGTGAATTCATCATTATTAAATATTATACATAGTACATAAAAACAAACGATATTCATTGTATTGAGAATTATAGGCCTATTGCTGTATTATGTACTTTTGCAAAGATATTAGAAAAGATCATTCATAAACGATTGTATGCTTTTTTATTACATAATAATTCTTTAATAACCGACCAGTTTGGGTTTAGAAAAAATCTCTCTACATCATCCGGTGTATTCAATGTAACTGATTATATATTACAAAACATTGACAAAGGGTATTATTGTGGCGGTGTATTTATGGACCTCTCAAAGGCCTTTGACACCATTGACCACCATATACTGCTCAAGAAGTTACAACACTTTTTACAATTCTCCTTTTTTTAGTTTATATTAATGATATTGTAAATTCTAGTAAATTGTTAAAATTTTCATTGTTCGCCGATGATACGGCAGTAATTATTGCAGATAAGAATATAATAACTTTGACTCAAAATTTAAATAGTGAAATGAGGAAATTGAATGAATGGTATAAAAGTAATAAATTATTTTTGAACTATGATAAAACAAAATATGTTATATTTCGCACAAGAAACAAGAGGGTTCCCGAGGAAATTCCTATTTTTATTGAACAAACAAAATTAGAACGTGTACACACAGTTAAATTCCTGGGAGTATTTATAAATGAATTTTTAGACTGGAAATATCATATTGATAATGTATCATCAAAGATTTCAAGAAACATTGGAATTTTGTTGAAACTGAGATATTTTGTTCATTATGATATATTATTATTATTGTTCCATAGTTTAATACAGTCCCACTTAAAATATTGTAATATGATTTGGGGTAATACTTTTAAAACTCACTTAATGAAATTGAGCATCTTACAAAAAAAGGCAATGAGAATAATAACGAAATCAAAGTTTGATACACCAAGCTTGCCATTATTTGTTAAAATGAATATTCTTCCATTGATAGAACAAATAAATATGGATACGCTCCTTTTTATGTATAAATTGAAAAATATTGCCCCAACGTTTTATTTTGAAAATATTTTTAAGCCTAATTTTGTTTATCATTCATATCAAACTAGAACCAGCCGAAATATACATATACCTCTTGTTCGCACCTCATGTGCACTTAACTCCACTCGTATGCAAGCTATAAAAGAATGGAATTTATTGAGTGAAAATATAAAATCAAGTTCAACTTTAACTCGTTTTAAATGTTTATGTAAAAACATATCTCTTTAATCGATATGTAGACAGTTGTAAAAAATGAAAGAAAAAGTATGACAAGTATATTATGTCACCTTCAAATCAAATTAATTCTAATTTGACGTTATATATGACCGATGTGTAACCATATTTTGTGTGTGTGCGTGTTTGTGTGTATTTTTATATTCGATTTTTTAAATTTTGTTATCTTTGTTCGTTTCTTTAGGGTATATGAATTGAATATTACTTTATGTTTTGCATGCATAAGCGGGCCCTGCCAATAAGCATTTGCTTCTCTTGGGCCCGAATCATTCATAATTTTGTAACTATATAACTATATTTTAAACTTTGTATATATTGTACATATTGTTTATGTTTGATTGAATAAACTGGAAATGTAAATGTAAACATTTTCAAGTATTAGACCATTATATATCACTACTAGTGATAAGTTGTCTCGTTGGTATTTGGAAATATCCACTGATCAGCGAGAGTATTAGGACAAATTATTGTATTGTGGTCAGAAAATGAGCGAAAAAGGCAAAGTGGCAATTGTTAACTCATTGGCATGGGTTTGTATACAGTTAAACAAAATTTATCACATTTTCCAAAAAGTATATAATCCTAATAACGAAGCGTAAATTTTACATATTATACGAGATCAATGAGGCGTGAACGAAAGACAAGAGTTTGAACAATTAGTTTGATCGATTCAGACAAAAGTTACTCTATCCCTAATTGATACTGTTTTTCTTTGATGAAAGAAAATTTCATTTAAGAGCGAGTCTGAGAAGGTTAGCAGTTACAAATATATTGTAGTGGCACTATACTGTGGTACTTATACACCAGTGTATTTTGATTCAGTTCTTGAAACAATTAAGTATATTTTGTATGAAGTGATATTGTGAACAATAGCCAATAAGGCATGAATGGCACCCTCATCGGCCAATCTGTGGTTCACAGAGTGCTTTCATATATTTATGTGGCGCCATCCATAAGAGGTGTTGATGTACTCGTCACTTGAAAGATTAAACCCCATCGTCGTCGATCGACTTCGATTATAATGCCCTCTGGTAAGCGTATTCCAAAGAGGGACTGATGGGTGAAGAAAACTCCTGCCTGTTGAGCGAGTTCTAAAGAGGCAGGTATTGTGAAGGCATGTCTCGGCATTGCCCTGCTGTTGAGATTATTTCCTGGAAAAAAAAGAAAAAAATTCAGCAAGAAATTGTTCTAAGTAAAAAGCCTATTATCATTAAAAAAAAGCCATTTATACTCAAAAGAGCACTCTCTAAACACTCATTGGTTTTAACCATTTGTAATAGAAAATTGTGCATGTGATGATTTGTTAAAATAAGGATTAAAAAGATAGGTCATCAACAACTATTTTAAAATCTCTTTTGAAAATCTTTGAAAAAGTGTAAGCATTTTATTGATCTAAAAATCTAATCCGGAAAGAAAAGACACAAAATTTATGAATACTAACCATACTCTACGTTGATCTAGTAACCTGTTCCATTGCTTCTTAATGTTGATGGCCGTCTTCCTCATGTTTACTGGGTCTAAATTTGATAAAGAAACATAAACCATTTTGCTAAGAATGATAATTATGATGACGTAAAATATTTCGATGGACAACCGTTGAATCAATGCTCCTGAAGAAAGAGAGATTGTTGTAAATGTCATACCAGTGGCGCAGCGTGGCCAGAAAGAATGGGCACGTTAATGATTGGGGCACACACTATGTATTTTTGTATTTTTCAAAATCCTCAAAACATCTTTTTTAGAACTCTAGTGGTTCTCTCATACCTTATCATATTCATAATTAACAATAAAAGCACAGGCTCGGTTTCGGTTTTTCAAATTTCCATTTCGTACAATAGATATTTACGATTGCAGCGTGTCTGTGTAAAATTGTCTACGGGATAATTTCATTTGATTTCAAGCTGAATTTTATTAAATTTTTTTCTTCCATGAAATAATTTCAACAGCAGGGCAAAGTAAGGACAAAGTAAGGACAACGTATAAGTCCAATGAGTTAGTGAATATCATTTTGCTTATTTGCTCATATCTCATCAAAAAAACATCAAATTAACGTTAAATATTTACACAATACTTTGTGGACATATCAGATTACACCAATACACATTTTACTTGTATTTTTGGAATTGATATTATTTAGACCAAATTATGCAAGTATATATGTTTATCATTTGGTATTTCAGAAATATTTTCTCATGTTCAAAGGCAAGCTGTAGAGCAGGTTTACTTGTATTTACAAACCTCTTTTTTTTGTATTCTGTATGCCAAATTATTGGGGTCACGTACGTACACTACGTTACAATTTATGTGCGTATTAATTAGAGCATAGAAAGGAATTTGTTGCCAATACAGGTTGACAGCGTGGACTTGGCATAGACATGAAGGGTGTTTCGCTCGTGTACCCTATATGGTGAGAAACCCTACCTATACGCTTTACGAGAGATCCACTGACAAGACAAATCCACTTACTGTACATGAGCCTCTCTCGTATAAGAGGATCTAGACGGTAAGAGCGGACAAGGGGAAATAAATTTACTACGGTTCAATCTGGATGGGCTGCGACATCTATCTCAAGTCACCAGATTCCCTCAACGTGACTGACTACAATACATATATATATTCTTTAGTTTGTTTTACAGTGAATCAGTAATATATAGTTTAGGTTAACCAGAAGTAATTACAGTATATATGTTTTAACAATACAATATAAATGTGTTCCTTACGTGTAGTCTTCCGCCAGGTATTTGGCAGCGATTGTTGGGAGACCAACCCGATTGAGGACCTGGCGCAGAGGGTCGCGGTTGTTTGCTCCCGTTCGATTTCTCCATAGAAGCAAAGCGGGGTATGCCGCAAGTACATAACTTCCTTCTTGAGCCGTTACGATAGCATCGAGCTCATCTTTGGTGATGTCCATAGCAAAACCAAGTGCGATGTACTTGTCCTGAGTCACTATGTTGTAGGATAAGTCCTTAAGCACCTGAGAAGGTACATCTTTAGGTGTTGTCAAAGCCCTGTATTTTACACATGAGTGAATTAGACAATAAATTAAAATTGAAGCAAAGAGAGCCCTCTAAATTGATTAAAGATAGTATTGCGAAGGCATTGCACGAGATGCTGCATGTACACTAGCTCACTAGTCATGTCTACACTGTGCCGAACTCTCGATAATGGACGGTTAGACCGGAAAGGGGGAAATCAATTCAATACGGTCCAATAATCTAAATGGGTTGTGACGCCTATATAATCTCGCCAGATTCCCTCAACGTGAAAAAGTACATATATATATTTTAGGTTAACCAGAAGTATTTGGTTTTTTTTGCAATACAAATGTGTTCCTTACGTGTAGTCCTCCGTCAGGTATATGTCTGCGATTCTTAAGAGACTAGCGCGATCGAGGACCTGGCGCAGAGGGTTTCGGTTGTACACTCCAGTCCGATTTTGCCACAAGTGCAAAGCGTTGAATGTAGCATGTTCAGATCTCCCTTCTTTCTCGGTGAAGATAGCTTCGAGCTTAGCTAGGGTGAAGTCCATAGCAAGACCAAGTGCGATGTACTCGTCGTGTGTCACTATGACGTAGGATATCTTCTCAAGCACAGACGAGGGTACGTCTTCAGGTGTATTCAAAGCCCTGTATTTGACACAAGAGTGAACATTGTGATTCAGACAATGAAATAACAGTTCAAGCAAAAAAGAACTCTCGTTTAGTTGAAGGCAGTTCGGATGCGTAATGGAAGGCGTCAAAATTATAACGGGAGGCAGCGGGATCCCGCAGTGACCGGCCGAGCGTGAACGATGTGCACGACTCGTTCTCCTGAAATGCATTCTGGCCGCACATGAACGTTGTGTTTTCGTGCTCAAGAACAGAACATGCATTTTAGAGCGTGCACCAATATTTTGTGTACACTACAGTTCCGCCCTTTTCGCCCAAAGCGCGCTGGTAAGCCAAGACTAGGGCCTGCTGTATGCAATACAATTTATATGCATCAAATTGTGCGACTCTGCGATATCGATCTAGCTAAGAGTAAGACAAGTCCGAGGGTGACCATTGATAAGACTAGTGGCCGATCTCGATGCGGACTATGACCACGACGATGAGACTAGGAATATTCATCTAGGCGTAGATGCAATACACCCACAGTCATCATGGTGTTTGAAACTACGATTTTATTGAGAAAATGGCTAGGCTTTTGATGCGTAGAAATTGTATCGCATACAGCAGACGCTAGTCGCATACATCATGCGCTAGTATTGGCTTACCAGCGCGTTTTGGGCAGGTTTTGGGTGAAAAGGACGGAACTACAGTGTAAACAAAATATGCGCGAGCGGGACGCCGCGGCCTCCCGTTTGGAACGAATTTCAAGTGCGCGCAATTTAAAACTGCGTACCAAAAATTCCGATGCCTTCCCTTAAAGGACAATGAAATCCAGACAAATTGTTGTATGCACTATAAGACACTAAACATAATGAATAGTCTCTGAAAATTTGAGCACAATCGGTCAAGAAATAAGAAAACTATGGCTCTTTGAAAAGAGCCATGTATTTCTTCGAGTGACTCAAATTGGCAACGCACTCTGGCAAAGTTGTGGACAACACCCCATACATTTTGTACACAAAATGTCAGTTTTGTACAATTTTCTCAAAATGTATGTTTACCCTTCGTTCGAGTTCAACATATGTTTTGTAGAATGCTTTTATACATTACAAATCATGAGTTGGGGAATGGGAAAATGTGACTATGAAGAAAACTGTAAAAATGGGAACATTTGTGTACAAAACATATGGGGAGTTGTCCACACACTTATCAGAGTGCGTTGCCAATTTGAGTTCCCCATATGAATAAATGGATATCTCAAAAGAGCCGTAGTTTTCTTGTTTCTTACCCGATTATGCTCTAACTTTCAGAGATTCTTCTTCTTAATCTCTTCACAACTATGAAAGCAACATTTTCCTTGGGTTTCATTGCCCTTCATGGCCCATTGTGAAATGTAATATTGCGTATGGTCCTGGGCGTGTTGCATATACACTGGCTCCGTGTTAGCGGAGTCGTGTATAAATGTCCGAAGAGGTAAGCAGAATAAAAGATGGAGATATGAACTATATAACATCAAACATGGGAAAGGCGGCGTGGACTAGGATAGCTAGAGACAGAAGAGAATGGAAATGTCATGAGGGCTTTGTCCAACGTCTGGAAGAACTCTATCCTGATAGATACATTGACGTGCATATACACTGTTGGTCATATAGCTGGAATATTTTTAGTTTTGATCCTAATGAATCATTTTAGACTAACAATAATCATTACATTATGTTTCCAAACTACCAATGTACAATACATGGAAGCATGAATTTGCATTAATTAATTTATTCTTTTGTTTTGAGCTTTGAAAGGCAGGACCTTTGATGATTGGCCCCTTTCCTTCTCCAAAGCGAATATCCAACGAGTCATCGTTATGGGTCATTTCTCAAAGTTGGCCGTGTGATTTTCAACCAAAATTGGCACAGAGGATCTCGAGGCATTACCCGGTCCAATGCCATTGGCTACCCGCCGAACGATGCGTGTGCTCAACCAGGAAGGGGTGTCAACAAGCAATGTCCACTATTTCGTTGGACCATCGCAGATTAAGGTCTCTAAAGTCGTCAGATGTCATCGAGAGAAGGGTAAATTAAAGCCAAGATTATCTCTAGGACGTCTAAGATTGACCACCAGGATAGATTATCGCAAACTGCTTAACCTGTGCCGTAAAAAACAGAAATGCCAAAAAGGAGCCTTCGCCGACAAGGAAGAAAACACTATAGAATCAACGCCTTCCGCCAAACTGTACATCAGCAACCCCTCTAACATGGTCACATAGCAAGACAAACTACCAAGTGTCCACCCAAATACCATGTAACCGAGATGTACCGGACGTCCCTGGACAAGGGAGCCCAGAAGATTTCCGCCTGGACACTAGAGATATGTCATCTTAATGGGCTTGAGCCATAACATCCTTGACCGAACAGATGGAAGACAAATGGTTCGCCGATTACGTGGCGAGAAGTTCCAAGTTGTCTGCATTCACTAAACGACTCGAGTTTGGGACGTCCCAACAGTGGTATGGCTCGTACTCATTATAGATGACCTATCACTAGTGTCCACGCGGCGATCTTCTGCACTCCCTAGTCCAGGGACGTCCGGTTATTCTTGGTTACATGGTATTTGGTGGACACTTGGTAGTTTGTCTTGTATGTGGCCACGTTAGAGGAATTGCTGATGTACAGTTTGGCGGAAGGCGTTGATTCCATAGTGTTTTCTTCATAGTCGGCGAAGGCTTCTTTTTGGCATTTCCGGTTTCTTTGGCACAGGTTAAGCAATTTGCGATAATCTATCCTGGTGGTCAATCATAGACGACCTATAGATTATCTTGGCTTTAATTGGCCCTTCTCTCGATGAAATCTGAGGACTTTACATACCTTAACCTGCGATGGTCCAACGAAATAGTGGACATTGCTTGTTGACACCCCTTCCTGGTTGAGCACACGCATCGTTCGGCGGGTAGCCAATGGCATTGGACCGGGTAATGCCTCGAGAGCCTCTGTGCCAATTTTGGTTGAAAATCACACGGCCAACATTGAGAAATGACCCATAACGATGACTCGTTGGATATTCGCTTTGGAGAAGGAAAGGGGCCAATCATCAAAGGTCCTGCCTTTCAAAGCTCAAAACAAAAGAATAAATTAATTAATGCAAATTCATGCTACCATGTATTGTACATTGGTAGTTGGGAAACATAATGTAATGATTATTTTTTAGTCTAAAATGATTAATTTGGCGCAAAAAGCAGGAAAAAAGAATAAAGTTGTACCTACAAAAAAAATATTCCAACTATATTACCAACAGTGTAGATAGATATTTAGATAGATAGATTAGATATATATATATATAGATAGATAGATAGATAGATAGATAGATAGATAGATAGATAGATGGTAGATAGATAGATAGATAGATAGATAGATAGATAGATAGATAGATAGATAGATAGATAGATAGATAGCTACCATGTATTGTACATTGGTAGTTGGGAAACATAATGTAATGATTATTTTTAGTCTAAAATGATTAATTTGGCGCAAAAAGCAGGAAAAAAGATTAAAGTTGTACCTACAAAAAAAATATTCCAACTATATGACCAACAGTGTAGATAGATATTTAGATAGATAGATTAGATATATATATAATATATATATATAGATAGATAGATAGATAGATAGATAGATAGATAGATAGATAGATAGATAGATAGATAGATAGATAGATAGATAGATAGATTGATAGATAGATAAATAAATAGATATATAAATAGATACAAATATAGATATATATAGATAGATAGATGTATAGATAGATAGATAGATAGATAGATAGATAGATATATAGATAGATAGACAGATAGATAGATAGATAGATAGATAGATAGATAGATAGATAGATAGATAGATAGATATATATATATATCGATATATAGAGATAGACAGACAGATAGATAGATAGTTAGATAGATAGATATATAGATAGATAGATAGATAGATAGATAGATAGATAGATAGATAGATAGATATATAGATAGATAGATAGATAGATAGATAGATAGATAGATAGATAGATACCATGTATTGTACATTGGTAGTTGGGAAACATAATGTAATGATTATTTTTAGTCTAAAATGATTAATTTGGGGCAAAAAGCAGGAAAAAAGAATAAAGTTGCACCTACAAAAAAAATATTCCAACTATATGACCAACAGTGTAGATAGATATTTAGATAGATAGATTAGATATATATATATATAGATAGATAGATAGATAGATAGATAGATAGATAGATAGATAGATAGATAGATGGTAGATAGATAGATAGATAGATAGATAGATAGATAGATAGATAGATAGATAGATAGATAGATAGATAGATAGATAGATAGATATATATATATAGATAGATATATAGATAGATAGATAGATAGATAGATAGATAGATAGATAGATAGATAGATAGAAAGACAAAGATCTAGTCACTATTTTGAAATGTGCACACATTTATAATGTGTATTTCTGGGATCCTATATGTCCACTGAGGGATGTATGAAAATCACAGCATGGTAAATGAATGTCATATGACCGAGTAATCATGGGCGAACATGCAATATTTGCTGGGTAATAGCAGCGAGCAACATACCCTCGAAGGATTTAGCGCCCATTTCATTACAGTACACAATATGTGCTGATATTGTGTGTATATTGTTTCATGGGCGTAAAAGGCATTATTCGGCATTGTGACGCCACGGCAAGCCTGTTGAAATGAATCATTTTGAATGTTTGTCTTAGCAAATGCTGTTTTTTCTTGGCATTTCACTGCTTCACTGTGTATACTATATGTTGTCATCCTCGCTGAATATGTTTTCCTCTGACATTATTTCTTCCCACTAACGTATTTACACGGAGCCGTTTTATTCAGCGCTCAAACTTGCCGCCAAATGGCGACGAGTGGTATAGCTTCATCACCTTTGGTGATATTTTAAAGAAGCAAACCAATCACTGGACGATAATGTAGTCTATAATACCTGCATTCGCAGTTGTTGCGATTGCAAGATTACGTGACAAAATTCTAGTACGCTCGGATCGCCAAACGACGTAGCAGCCGCCGCTTTGTGTATAATATCAATGGACCCTTTACTTCCTGGCATGACACCCGAAACTAAATTAAAGGAGGGGGAAAATCCCGGCTTTGATTCAGGTGTATAGCTTTAAATATGTGCTTTTATTGATATACCACACTCTTTTTTTCAAAGAAATCCTTAAGTTGGGAAAAAAAGGTAAATTTCATGCAACTTTTTGGCTTTATTTCGCATCGGCGTTCCATGCTCCTAAAAAAAGTCATTTATAGCAGAGCGGGAATGTGCGCACGTGTCACCCGATTCATGACATCACATGCAGACCGCAACGCGGAGGAATGTGCATTGTTTACATGCAGAGCCTATGACTTGCTTGTAAAACAAACTCGTTTTGGGCTTGTAAATTGAGGTTTTACTGAAAATGCTAAGAATTGCTAAGAAATGAATTGTAGCAGGATGCAGCTACACATCTGAGTGTATATCGTCCATGATATAAACCTGAACAAATGTTTGCAAATATTGAAACAAATGGAAATAATATCTCTGTGTCAACGTGAGTATTGCACTCAGCGTGTACGTTTATGACCGAGCTAAACTGCGATTGCCTGCAGGTGACGTCACAAAGATGACGTAATTTTTTGTTCGCCCGGGACTCAGTTTTTTTACGGGGGTTCCGAAAGTGAATTTACAAGTAGATTTTTTTTATTTTACCGGGTTTTCCCACGAGGAAAATATGTTTGTATTAGTAATCTTCATGAAAATCTACCTTAGATACAGTAAAACCCAATTTTGAGGCAGTTTTCCTGTCACCATACCTTTAAGATATTTATTCATGAATATCAACTCTATAACACTGTCATTGCCTAACATATATCGAGAACAATATATTAATTTTCAGATTATTCAAGGAATACTATCGTTTGTTTAAAATTCAAGGATACAACTCAAGTTTGATTGACAAAAATGACTCCTTTCTTCTTGCATGCATGCCTGCCTCGCCGTACATTGCACGCACACGTATTGGGCCCATTGGTTAAGTGTTTCGTATAACTGCAGAACGAAATCAAGAACCCGATCAAACCCAAATTGAACTACTAAGTATTCATTTCTGAAAAACTTGATTTCCCCCTAGTATGGAATATATAAAATACATTTCAATGCTTTTCCATACAAAGACAATTCTTACACTTCATTTGAGACAGTGTTTGTTGCAGTTTCCCGAGCGAATCATAGCACAACTGCATGCAACTTGATTGCATGCAATGCAGTGCGCCGCCAGCCGTGTGATTATAAGTGGCATTCGAGTTTCGAAATATGTTCATCAAAATTCAGTTTGTTGCATTACAATGTGACAGAAATGATCGAATTTGTCGGAAATGTTAGACAGATGTTGTTCTCTTTGCATAATTAGCACTGATAGTGTCATGAAATTAATATTCATGAATAAATATCTTCATTTAGTTTCGGGTGTCATGCCAGGAAGTAAAGGGTCCATTGACATTATACACAAAGCGGCGGCTGCTACGTCGTTTGGTGATCTGAGCGTACTAGAATTGTGTCACGTGATCTTGCAATCGCAACAACTGCGAAGGCACGTATAACAATAATGGTTGACATCCATAGAATGATAACTTCCGGTTAATATCAAAATGAAGAACATGGTTTTATAAATTACCAATACGTACACGTAATTGTAGGTAAGATATTCCTCCCCTAGTCGCCTCAGTCCTGCGGCATCCAGCGCGGAGCGAAGGGATGCACAAGTGGCCGTTTTTGATGATTCTTTCCAGTGCTGCAACATCTGAAGGATTGTTTCCTCATGGCTGGACCCCTTCTGGTTACTAATAAGTTTGCTCCACTCGTTTGAATCGAGACGAAGCCTAGAGCACAGTCTCATCGTGAGGTCATGGTCATGACAGTTGTAACGCACATCGCGGTAGTCATGGTTAAACACCATCTCCCTTGCAATCTCTTTCAGGTTGTCCAGTGGAATATCATCTGAATTATTTGTGGGGTTTTAACACGACATGGTTTTTAAATCATTGTATAATTAATCAAAGCAAGTTAGTTATACACAAGGATGACTAAATTGATATATATAAATTACATTTCTTCTTGTATTCCCTTTTTATAGTTCCTTTTTGTAGATACGAGCTTGTTTATGTTATTTTTAATAATTCATACTTTCCTGAGCATCGCCGTAATAGCCACGTATTGCCATGTTCGTGTCATGAAATGAAACGTGGCTATTCAATTGCTATTTCCTGTTACCAGCGTAACAATAAGTGGCAGTTACTATAAGTGTAAGTGGCACTTACGTGTAGGCAGCGCTAAATGTTCAAGATGTTCAGAATTCGGCCATTATTATTAAGTCTATCGTGGCTAGTGTAACGGGTATGGGAGTGGCCGTGATTATGACGTGGCCATTCTGTGGATATTCCATGGCTCTACAAGACCCGCGTATAACCTTGATTATGGAGTGTTTATGGCGCCGTAAAAGAATATATTTTTTTTAACGGTATACGTCTACTGTCGCTTTACATGGCCCTTTCTCCACATCTTTGCGGGGATCTGTAACTGCGACACTAATGAAGACAGCAAAACAAAAATGAGATTCTACGTGAATCAAACCCGGGAACTCCGGGTTGCTCGTCCAGTTCCCCTGACCACTAAGCTAGAAGCTCTTATGACGGAGATTCTTCCCCGAAACCCCTTTGAACGCCTATACTAAATGGGTAATCTAAGCTTGAATAATAGAAAGTAACTATTAGTGCCCTAACTGACCCAATTACTGCGTTATATATGTTGTTGTTGTGCGTTAAAAACAAAGGCTACAATACTAACAAGGATTTAACAGTTCAGTTTTGGGGGCATTTGTAGTCCACCACTCCAGCAAACCTGGATCCTTTACCTTGTGTCTTGTAAAGTCGTTTCCCATCGCTGTAAGATAACTTATTTACATTCGCCGAGAAACATGCGTCCGGTTTGGAGGTCTTGTCTTTGGGTGGTGGAATGAGGGCGTCCTTTACTTGGCAAGCGATATCTCCTCCATCGGTTGTTTCTTTCAACTTATCAATCCCTGTAAGAGTGGAGAGTTAAATTGCATAGCTGACATATATATCGTATTTAAATAAGAAACTAGAAAAGTCGATACACTAGAAAACATGATCATGAGTAGTCAGGTAATTATTATCCTTGGAAAAACAGAATGGAGCAGCACTAACAACACTATTGCGGTTTATGTCTTGATAAAGAAGGGCTACCTGCATGAGAACCAATTATGATTCTATCTAGGAGGTAGTTATTTATAATCTTACTAAATGTTATGTGAATAACGTCTGCATGTCATGTGTTCGTACTCTTTGTCTCTCTATCCGTTTGACCAAAGCAGGTAGGATTGTACCATGTATGGATTTTATGACCTGCGCTATTAGGACTATGCCAAACTATTTTTGTTTCGTTTTTTTCTTCTTCATTTTTTACAAGACTTGTTTTGAATTTGGTACTTCTTTCTTCGTTTTAACAATCTCCTCTACAATCCAACTTATGATGTCTAATGTAACGTCCATGACCAGGAAATATGAGAATATATTAAAAACTATTGAATAAACCACGAAACGAAGCAAAACCTTTCTCGGAGAAAACATTGACGTGCAAGTTGATGGGATGAGGCTCCACGTTGAGGCCGCAGAGCTGATACTCCTGGTCGTCTTTATCCTTGAGGACTTCCTGAAGCCTCCCCAATGTCTGGACACACTGGAAGCCTTTCGAAGTGTCTTCCTCGGTTCTGTTGACCGCTGGTAGCAAGAGACTTTCAGCTTTGTCCTGAATTTCCCGTTCTTGATGCTGAGCGTCAATTGTTGTTTCTTAAGAAAAGAATGAGCACAGAATTGAAAACTGCTCAGTGCACTCGAAGGACGTGATGTTACATGTTAATGAAAGGTAGCATGTCATGCATACGAATGGAAGAGTGCAGTTCCGTATCAATCTGTACAACCTCAATTTACCAACAATCCTTTCCAGGACTATCCCAACAGTCCTTTCTAGGACTACCAACAGTCCTTTCTAGGACTTCCAACAGTTCTTTTTTTTAGGACTCTTCTAGAAAAAATACCAACAGTCCTTTTTAGGACTACACCAACAGTCCTTTCTAGGACTACCATAGTCCTTTTCAGGACTCACCAATCCACCCATCTCACATGGTGCAACCGCAAACCACACGTATTATATACACCACCATGGAAACCGATACTTACAAGCAACATTTAACCTCAAATTATTTGATAATCGACTACAATGACATACAATAAACAAATAATTAGAACACAAGAAATAAAACGAAGATATACCTATTTTTCTCAGCTGCTAATGGATCTATTTCTCTTGAATTGCTTTTCATGGCTTATTATAACTCCTTAATTATACAATAATAAGGTTAATCCATAATATCACATCAACAGACTGCTACAAAAGTATACAACACGATAAGATGAACTAATAATGTATTTTATTTACCGCCTAAATCATCAATGATTTTTTTGTGTCCATTACGCCACAAAGGATTCATGTGCCTAATATGGCAGCTATCGGATGCAATTAGCTTTAATGGTCAAGATCTCAGATGTCGGAATCAGCTTCCCCCACCCCAACCACGGCCTGGGAGGGTCAGCAAAAAGCCCAGTCTTTAATATAGTTTGTGCATGACACAGCAGGTTCCCATAGGCAATGAGTTAACATAAATCTAATAAATTGTCTTACTGTAAACATGGTCTTCCTCTCTAGGTGGCTCTTCGGCATCAATAAGGGTCACTTCTCCAGTCTGGGAGTTCCTTTTCAGGTGGTCCTTTTCTGTTACGACAATAAAATGTTCAGTGTCATGAATCAGACACGCGGTGCCATCCTGTGAACTTCGGACATATTTATTTGATCAACGATGTATCACATTACTTAATAATTTGCATGTATATGCGTTCTATTATACTGCATTTCTATAACATAAACTCTGACACCTTGAGCAGAGCTGGTGAACATAGAGTCTGAAACCAATATCTTACCCAGCTTTCTTGCTAATTTCTTCAAGCCAGAGGCTTTTAAAACGTTGGACACGGTCCTCGTCTGATCGACGTCGGCATCTTGTCCAGCCCTCCACTTGTATAGGATTTGATACATCTGCTCAGCTGGGTTGCCTTGGCAATCCCGGCGTATGGCGTTCACCTTAATATATGGCGTATTAAGTCGCAGAGAGACTGGCACGACGTCGTACATAGGAATCTCTTCCACAAGGTAGTGCAGGTGGATGTCTTCTAAGGTGGCTGCATCGGCTTGATGCTGACCCTTTTTCGACCGGCTGACGTACGACGACGGGTCTTCGGGTGCTGCTTCGAAAAGGATTACCATGAGTAAAGTTGAATTGATATTTGAGATTTCAATCATATACCAATGATTATCATTGCAATATTCTTCTAAATGACGTGTTATATAGTTTCATAAAAAAGGAACATTGTTTGTTTGCCTAGTGAAACACAAATTTGATGACAGATTGTATCACCTACTGCCCATTGATTGTTTTACTACAACCGGAAAGCGTTCTGGAACGCTTGAAGGTGCACCTGTAAATTGTCTAACTCCACAAAAACTAATTTGAGCTTCCACATTTCTATTCTACCTTGTTGTTCGGCTAATGGGAAGAGAAGAATAAAATAGGGTTAGATTTTTTTAATGCCCCTTTAGTATGACGATATATCTCATTGAAAACAATTCAGCTCAAGAGCGTTTATACACCGTCATAAGCGTCGTTCTGCAATCAGTTGTAAAAGCTGACGCAAATGTTCGCCCTTTTAACCAGGAAAGCAGTGTTCCTTTTCATTTAAACTTGCACTCATCATTCATACCTTACAATGATTTTGGATTTTGGTATAGGATTGAAGTCGCAAATGTAATTTTGGGCAATATCTGACACTTTACAGGTGCACCTTTAATTGAACTTCCCTCATAAATATCTGAATTAGGGAGACATTTGAAAACAAGAAACCTATTTAATGCGACTGTTACCATCATAAGCCAAACAGCAAGGTAAAATATATATAATCATAATAATAATAATTGCATTTATACGGGCGTTTCTAAGCGCACTGGTGGTCTGTCTAAATAAGAAAACTAGTAAACACGATAGCATAAAAACAATACAACACCAAAGTCAAAGTAACAAATAAGAAATAACAAATTCATGTATAATACAATACTTAATTACTGTGCGCCTCCAGAAAATTACAATTGCTTAGAAAGATGGGTTTTTAGGAGGATTTTAAATGATTCGATAGATGTGGCATTCTGAATTATGGGGTGGGAGTTTGTTCCAAAGTGTGGGGGCAATGGACGGGAAGGCTCGGTCACCATAACGAGTTTTTGTACGTGGGCCATGAAGTAATTGGAGAGAGGAAGATGAACGGAGGGGTCTGGCAGAAGAGGAGGAACGATGGGAGACTTAGTCTTGAAGATATATGGGGGCAAGATTATGTGTGATTTTATATGTGAGAAGTAGGATCTAGAAAGTAATGCGGGAATGGACCGGTTGCCAATGAAGTGAGCGGAGAACAGGGGATATATGGTCATGTTTCCTTCTAAGGGTGACTAATCTAGCGGCTGAATTTTGCATACGTTGGAGGGGGGATATATGAGAAAGAGGGAGGCCGGCGAGGCCCTCTTCCAAGTTGGAAGAGGATCCAGACTGCAAGATTTGGGTGGAGATAGCATGATAAGACGTCGAAGCTGAGCTTCAGTAACTGGCATAAACTCGCTCAGGTTACAGTTCAAAGAGTTCCTAGGAGCTTGGACGGGTAACTCCAAACGATTAACATCAGATGTGAATGCTACAAGTGATTTAGGTTGAATTTGACCAAGATAAAGGATTACTATAACAATAGATCAGAAACAATTACATTTGAAATGCAATAACATAGCTGCAGCAGGAAATCATTACATTAACCTAAGGATGGTCTCTGTGAATCAGCGTATTCGTAATTTGGATGTGCTTAAATATATATATATACATATGTATTTGATACAAAATAGATAGATATATAGATATATGAATGGATCAAATATAAAGATAGATAGATATATATATATATATAGACATAGGCGTACCCAGAGGGGGGGGGGGGGGGGGGGGGGGTTAACCTCCTTCCTTTGGTACCAATACGGATAGATTTCATCCGTGTACATCCGTGAAAATTGCGCAGGTTTAATTTTTCCCGGTGCCTCCAAAAAAGCGCCCAAGGATCACGCCGGAGGCTCTACTGAGAATATTGGAAACAAAACTGAGTACCACTGAGGACATCGAACCGTCAGTCCGTAGTCATCCGTGAATTTGTGAAAGGGGCATAAGGGATTCGATGCAGTAATCCATTGTGTAATACATGCCCATCTTTTGATACAATCATCTATTTCAATCGCAAGCTTCCTGTAAATAAAATTATATTAGTATTCATTATTCATCATCATAAGTATTCATCAGCATTCATATTCAAATTGTATTCAATGGCCCCGTTGCAGACAGGGATACAATCAATTGTAAGTTACAAGTAATTGTAAGTCAGAAAATATGTGCGTTTCAACAAATCAGAATACTATTAAGAACAATATTTACCTAGTGAAAAGGTAACAAATTTATGCCAGACTCTATCACATAGTACTGCCCATTGATTTGACTACTATTAAAAAGCCTTCCGGCTGTTCCGGAAAGCTCAATTCAATGACAATTATCTCCATAATAAGGGAGAAATGTGCCAAAATCGCAACCGATTTTATTATTCTGTTGCCATCAGCCAAATAACAAGGAACTAGAGAAATGGGGAAGCTCCAGGTGACTTAAAGGGAGAGATCCTCTTTTGCAAGCCAAAATTCAAAAGTTGCGAGGTTATTGTCTTATATGAAAGGAAATGTCATTTAATAGCATGCCTGAACAAAATAGGGGTTGAAATCTCTTTTTCGTGGAGTTATAGACCTAAAACTTATTAAACTGAGGGACGTCGGTTTAATGGGTACATACGTATTTTCGGCCGGTGAGTAAGTTCGTAAACAGATTTTACGGAGTGCCAGATTGGTATGCATGACCCATACGTGACCCGCGCTATCTACGTGACCCGCGCATAAGTACTAATGTGTGAGCGTTTACCAAGCAAAATACCCAAACATCGCTTAAACTGACTACATGTAATTATATATTCTTTATTTTTGAGATCTTTTTCCGTGACATACGTTAACAAATGTCGGCTTCACAATACCTTTTCGAGAATTAGTACTATATTGTTGTAATATTATGCTAAATCACTTGAACTCCTTTATTGACCGATATATAGTTTAAATGGAGGGACGCATTCGTTTTTCATTCGTAGAATCCAAATTAGAGGGCTGTTCGCTCTGATTCTTTTTTGAGTGTTACATTGATCCCCATCCGTCAACTGAAAGCTGTTCAGACGTTTTGTAAAAGTGGATCTGTCCCTTTAAGCCCTCTGCAGACAGAGCCGACTCGACCCGATCCGACTGGTTTCAATCAGGATATAGAGTTGGGCCCGGTCGGTCGGATCCGATTCATCGTGTTGAATCGGCCCCAACTGGCATCTGACTGGCAAAATGTGTGTCGCGAGGCACTGAAAACTGAGCCGATCCGAATGATAACCAGTCGAACCGGGTCGAGTCGGCTCTGTCTGCAGAGGCCTTGAATTCGACACAGTTCTAATCGACCTCAGTCACCGAGAGTAAGTGTCCCCATTAGAGAAATGTTAATAGCAGCAATCATGGCAGCAGCAAGAGATATTCACCAAAGTAACATGAACATGGTATCCCTGATCTCTAAAAGAGGAAAGCAATCGTTGAATTAAAACACTAAACAAACTGAAATAAAACAAAACACTATACAGATAATATCTTTCTTTGCTAATGTGTCTTGCCACGCGTCCATACTGAGCAAGATGTCCTTCAGTTCTTGTCCGAGAACCAGGGCATCGTCCGTCTCTCTGCCCCGTATCCACGCCGACAGCATGACGAAGGTCACTTCTGGGAAGGTACCCACGTTCCTTTTGAAGATGTCTAGTGTGGGGGGCTTGAATCCAAGATGCGACCAAGTTTGGTGAAGTCGGACTTCCCGATATTCTCACTCAGGCTCCACAGGTTTATTTCTGATCATCAACAAATGTTGATGTGGATAAAATAGAATAAAATTTGTATTATAAAACAAAAACTAAAAACCACAACAACAACAACAACAATACTTCCAAATGCTAGGTTAGCATTCCAAATAGTCAGAATTTCTTCCTTAGTCATGATTTTGTCCTTAATATTCTTTGTTTTAAGTCATTTCCAAATCTATTCCCTAACTTTAAGCAGGAACTTGAGAAAATATGCAAATTCATGCAAACTAACTGCTTAGGAAGAAATTTGTATTCCAAAATGCATTTCGGAAGGAATTTCTTGGAAAGTTACTTGTACAGCCTGACCCCTTTCCTAACTCTCATTTGTTGTGTACAAAACGTAGCAGTGTGACCTACAGTACCAGTGGGGCTTACATAAGGGCAGGTGAAATTAAATGAAATACAAAATAAAATGAAATGAAATCTATTTATTTCTCATGTCCGCAAGGATGGGTACTGGAGGAAAAAGAAGCAGTCACTTAATACAAAATATCGATAAATATATACAATATTTCCATACTACAGCTTGTCCCAGAAAAAATTACAACAGCACTTTCCGCAACGATAACTTTAGATATTAGATCAATCAGAATGATATTTCAGGGTATAAAACTATAACTTATTACCTACATCTCGCAGAGAACCCTATTCGATTTGCTTCAGTGGTCATGGAGAATGAGGATCTTTTGTTAATCACGTCAGATGTCCCTTCCCTCCAGATTTTGTAAGGAGGCTTGTTGTCCATTGACAACGGGACTTTCTGCAACGATAACTTTAAATAGTCAATAAATCAGAATAATATTTCAGGGTATGAAACTATAACTTATTACGTACATCTTGCAGAAAACCCTATTCGATTTGCTTCAGTGGTCATGGAGAATAAGGATCTTTTGTCAATCATGTCATGTGTCCATTTTTGTTCATAACGCGTGAACATAACGAAAATGGACACATGACATGATTGACAAAAGATCCTTATTCTCCATGACCACTGAAGCAAATCGAATAGGGTTTTCTGCAAGATGTACGTAATAAGTTATAGTTTCATACCCTGAAATATTATTCTGATTGATTTACTATTTTTAAAGTTATCGTTGCAGAAAATTGTCAATGGACAACACGTCTCCTTACAAAATCTGGAGGGAGGGACATCTGACATGATTGACAAAAGATCCTCATTCTCCATGACCACTGAAGCAAATCGAATAGGGGTTTTCTGCAAGATGTAGGTAATAAGTTATAGTTTCATACCCTGAAATATCATTCTGATTGATCCACTATCGTTGCAGAAAGCCCCGTTGTCAATGGACAACACGTCTCCTTACAAAATCTGGAGGGAAGGGACATCTGACATGATTGACAAAAGATCCTCATTCTCCATGACCACTGAAGCAAATTGAATAGGGTTTTCTGCAAGACGTAGGTAATAAGTTATAGTTTTATACCCTGAAATATCATTCTGATTGATCTAATATCTTTAAAATTATCGTTGCGGAAAGTGCCGTTGTAATTTTTTCTGGGACAAGCTGTATGTACAAGATATAAACCAATATAAATGGTAGCGATAAAAACAAAATAGAGAAATAGTAAATTAAAGTATTACAATAATAATGGTAACACTAGTAATAAAACAATGTACATGATAATAATAGTTATAATACAATGAGTAAACCAAATAAATAAACATGTAAGATAAAATAAAAAATGAATAAAAAGTAACTGATAGATCAATAAATACAAATATATCATTTTGATATTGACATTTTGTTTGGGCAATTAAGACAAAAAATATTATGGTTTATAATAATACCGTCGTTTACGAGCGTTATGATATTTTATAATGAACCAGTTTATGGGATAAGACTACAGAATTTAGCAATCGTTATTATCATGAAAAAGTGATTAGCAGAGTTTAATATTTCATTCATCTTTTCGATGTTAGGTCGTTTTCTATACTGCTTATTCAAATACCCTTTTCTGTCCGTTACAAAAAGAGGGCATTCAAAAAAATAATGGTATTCATCACGAATTTTCTGTTGATCACAACGCGTACAAACGTGATATTATTGCATCTGCCAGCTACAATCGGTAATTTAGTCATCATTGTCTTCAATCACAAAGGTATCTTTTTAAGATAAGCTTCCAACTAGCAAGCTTCTTTAAACATACGATAGTTTATGCACATGGGCAACATTTTTTAGTTAACAGGAGGAGCCCAGCCGGAGCACATTGGAGCCGCACGACGGCATACGGAGCGCGCTCGTAGCACGCCGGACTTTACGCCGGGCGGGATACGGGAGTGGGTCTTTCGAGTATCTCAGGGAGCCCGTGTCGCGGCCGCGCAGCTCTGCCGACCTCCGTCCGAATTTAATAGCAAAGAAGGCCTAAAAACGTCTGATTGCCGCCCGAACATCAATCGAATGTTTGCCGATGCCTGAGCGCACTACGGGCGACTTTTTTACGAGCTCTACTACCTAAAAATTCGCCATTTGAAAATCTCTTAATTGGGAGCATGTTGCGATGCCCTGCGAACGTCGACCGACCCTTAAACACGCAGCGAAGCCCGCAGTGATCGAGCAGACTCCGGCCATATTCCTGGCAAAAGTGGCCTTTTCAGCTCGCAGAGAAGTCGAGCGGGCTCCGTTTTGGATATTTGACGGCCTCTTCAGCTAACATAGATTAATGTCAGAAAAATATAATTTATTACCACGTACACAATAAAAAAAAAAATGGGTCACTTTTGCACTTTTTTTTGCCACACTGGCAGCACCTTTAAAGGGGCACATTTGCACCTTTATAACAATAGAAAAGTTGCACCTTCCCTTCTAAGAGCAAATTATTTGATTTCATTGTGACGTCAAAAAAGAGACATACACATATCTCGTGCCTGGTAATTGTGAATTTCGCGCCCCGCGCATACTTATGAACGACATTACGATTGCAGCAAACTCATCAGTTAACATAGACTTGTGGTTTGTCAACTTTTACAAATTTTACCAACTTCCTATTTTGAGATGGGGAGGGGGGTGTGGTCTGGCATCGGCGTAAACCACCTCCTGTCATTGCTCACGATCAGTCACAATAATGCCAGGCCGAGCCAGTGCTATAAACGCAAGTATGAATGGGGTGTTAGGCAAGAACTTTAAGAGATTTAGGATTTTTTTTAGAATACCACCCTTAATGTATATCGAAGAGGAATCGAAAATTAAAAAGGCTAAATCAAATGTTCCATTATAACTATATTACCTGGATGAATAAACAAATTGCCAGTTTCTTGCGTAGAAGGAGTTTCGTCACTGTTCGTATTGCGTCTGTGGGAAGAAGACATGTATAATGTATTTAGTAAGAAGATTTGTATATGTTTTCAGGTTTTATCACAATTAAATCGAATTGATAACCGATTTTGTGTTTGACCTTTTCATATGATGTAAACATTGTTAAATGGATAGTTGAGTTCTGGTAAAGAGAGTACAGTTTTGGCCAAACTGAATTTTAGTAACCAAAACCTGCACCATTACATTACAAATTAATAGTTATGGCTCCACCATGTCCACCATGCTCGAAAGGAATACAAAATTACGAATAGTAAATTTTCGAATAGTGGAAGCATTTGTAAACATTTTTTAACGGCTGGTTCAAAATGATCGAATAATTGTGGGGCCCCACAATTATTACAAATGGTTATGGTCTGGATATTTCAGCCATTTCTGAACCGATTTTGATTATTCTACTCTGTGTGACATTAAATAAACCCTGGCTACTGTTGCCGCCTGCAAAGAGCTGATATAAATTAATGTCGTTTTGCCAATTAATGAGCAAATGTTGAAATGGTTCTTTGCTGGCCTATTGTCATAGGTGTGCGTACGCAATTTAAAAGTCTTCTCTTAAAGTTGCACTATCTATGAAGGTTATATAACGACTATTAAACCGTACGGGATCTCGATGACTTTAAACTCCACTCGACCGACAAGTACAGCGTCGACCATCTTGCTAGTGACATGTAGCAGAAGATTCCCCGATGACGTCATAGCGGCATTCACACGACTGACAGGCGATCTGAAACGTTTGATCTGCAACCCACTGTCGACCTTGTAGTTATCTCCAAGAAGGGAAATTTCTAATACAGTCTTTAGATCCTTTTTAACGTAGATGACAAGAATCGAACCATCTGGTCCTGTAAAATATTAAATGGATTGGCATGACGTTTCAGCCTAGTTAGAAAATAACCGCTTCTCAGACCTGAGGAGAGGTTGAGAGATTCGTGCCTCTCGTAGAATTTTATCACCGTTACACCGTTCTTATCGGTAGTGGCCTCGGCGCTAATTTCTAGCAGATGGTGTCTCAATCAAGACGTCGTGCTACTAGTCTTGATACGCAGACACTACAGACGAGTTTGGGTTCGGATGTGTACAGAGTATCAAGTTTGTTCGCTTTACCCTATTGTCAAATGGTAGGAAGGACACAACACAACAGGCAGGCAGGATAGCTGCTACAGACCACTTAAATAGACATGGTTATGAATGTTTATAGGTCATGTGTTAATACTTAGCCAATAATAATGACTTCGCTACTATACACTGGCAGGATTTATTGAGTCAATATAATATCAGTCACACCACACAATGAATAAGAATGAAAAGGTCTAGAAACCTAGACTAGTGGCCATGCAGTTTACTGCATGTAACCGGAGGAGATTTCTATTATATTAATACGGTAAGCTTCAACCCCCCAAAATGGTTCCCACTCGAGATATCCTAACCCCGAGGATACGGCGACTTCCCGACCGTCGCGATCGAAGGATATACGTTTTGCGGAGGACAATAAGGCATTCCCCAGTCGCTCCCGCCCCGTGGTCGTCCTCCAGATCGAAGAAAAGGGAAAGTCAGCAATGTCAATTGCCCGTTTAAGACGCCGAGCATTGACTAACGATTTATCGCCGTAAAAGTATTTGTAAGAATATAAATTGGAGTAGATAAAACAAATAATATATCGAGAAACCATTTTAGATATAACATGTTGCGAAACTACCCAGGTTTTGATAAATATCAATATTTATATTACGCGGATGGTATGGTAATGATCGCTATTGCCGATTGGCATCGTGTTTGTAAGTGCATAGACGACAAAATGCGACAACTTCAATTTAGCTGCGGTTATACAACGCGCGATGGCTGTACAGCCGTGTATACACGTCGCGCAGTCATCTAATTACCCCACCGAACCGTAGTTTATTTGCATAGCTCACTGACCTGCTGACCATCGTCTCTGGTCACTATCTCATTCGCCCTACCGTACACGATACTATAATTGCGCCAGCTTGTGGTAAGATGTATTAACTCAGTCACGAAGCTACCATGCAGTACCAGAAGAGACGCCTAGGGGGTGGGGGTAGAATGGACGGGGGAGGTCATATCTTCAAGAATATGAACAAAGGTATACGCGGGAGAACTTAGTTTATGATATGAAACGTGTAGGGGACACGACGGGTTATTTGTCATACAGGCAATTGGAGCCGCGGGGGGGGGGGGGGGGGGGGGGAGCGGCGAAGCTACTTTATTAGCAAGAACACGAACATATATTATTGTATCTATTTTAATACAAGCGGAACAAATTATGGATCATAATGAAATATGGGGGGATAACTGAATAACTTTGCGTGGATACTAAACCATCATGATTTTGTTATACATTGGTCGGATGTATCGTTGGACGGGGCCCCGACGGGTTGTGGGGTGGGATTGAATCGCCCGAGTCTATTTTGTCTTACTATTTAAATGATGACTGGGATATTTAGTAAAGTTTTAAAGTGTTGTTATGTCATCATCGTCTTTCTCTTTCAAAAACCCGCGGATTTCCGCGGGTACAGCTAGTATCTCTATAATACCACTAGGTCTCGGGGGGGGGGGGGGGGGGGGGGCAGTTAACATGGCATGGAAATGTCGAGATGATTTCCACCGTGGTGGACTTCACGGCTAACCTAGTGAAACCTAATGGAATGCATATTTTATCTTCAACTACTACTACTACTACTACTACTACTACTAGGTACTTTTAAATCTAGGTTAAAAACTCATGTGTTTAAGTTAGCATTTTTGTAATAGTTAATGTCTGTATTTTATATGCATGTATGTTTATTGTATCTTGAAATGTCATTTGATGATTTGTATGTAATTATATTGTGCAGCGCTTAAAGGCTCTTTGCAATTTGCGCTATATAAATGTATATTATTATTATTATTACTACTACTATACTACTACTATTACTACTACTACTACTACTACTACTACTACTACTACTACTACTACTACTACTACTACTACTACATGACTTACTACTAACTACTACTACTACTACTTCTACTACTACTACTACGCAACGACCTGTGTCTGATAAGATGCATCATCTTCTGTCTTCTTCAGACTTCAATGCTTCCTTCCGTTGTGCACCATGATCGAGCACCCTCGAGGGGAATGATGTCAGTCAAGCGATCACCGATGGCGATGTCGACATTCTCTTCGTATCGATAGATGTCTGCTCCGATTGCCCGAATCACAAACACTTCTCCGAGAAGGATCCTAGCAACACCATCAACTCCGATATCGGTTGCGATTAGGAACGTTTTCCGCTCGAGCGACACGGACCGCGTCAAGTCGCCCGACGGATCGTAGATGCGCAGGTTGTTATCGTCGGTGAGACAGACGAAGTTACCATTTGGAAGCGACGCTGCGCTGATGATCTTGGTCTTCGATGGTTTAATAATCACATATTTCCCGCCCTTAATTTCGGCGTTCTTTTGATCGACAGGTTCGCCAGTCTATAGCGATACTCACTGTTCCTTTTGGCGAAGTCTTGCAGTGAGGAAGCGACCATCTGATACCACAGAGGACCACTGAGCTGAACGCCCTTGATCGACTTGTTCGCCATTATGGCCCCCCCCCCCTAAGATCTCGGCCGCGGAGCGGCCGATCGCCGTGAAAATGTGCACGCATGATAAGTGAAGTGTTATAGAATACAATGGTAATTTTTTTAAAATTTGAAAAATTCATTAATTTGCATATTTATGGTAATTTATGCAAATAAGTCATGAAATTCATATTTTTACCCATAAATCATATATTATTCATAATTAAACTCTGGTTTTCACTACATATATTCTTTAGAGCATGTGGAATAATATACGACAACAAAATTAGGAAGAGCCAGGTTCTTCCTTATGTTTTCTATTGTTTTGATCAATTTCTTATGTATTTCTTTGTTTTTTAAACTTATGTATTTTATTGTTTTTGTTGTTTATTTTATTTCTAACTATAATTTAAGTATTTTGAACCCCCAAAACAACATATAAATGTAAACAACACTGAATAACCAATGATAAACCTCATTTTACGAAATTGATATTCCATATGTTTTGTACACAAATCACGAAATTGAGCGATTTTCGGGCTGACATGCATAGACAAAAGGTCACGAGACTTTGCAACGGTATGTCCGATTTTCGAAATTTTTTGTTTTAAAATGTGCGCAAGACCCGAAAGAAAAATGTCACGGAGCAGCGGCGCGTCATCTTACAGCGTTTTGGAGCAATACAAAAAATCGCGGAGGGGGGGGGGGGGGCATTATGCCCCCCCCCCCGGGCCCTATTAGGTTAATACAATGTATTGGAGAAACATAAGCAGTAACATTATGTTCGTTCTCATTTAAATGTACGTATCAATGGATGATACTATGAATCGTCAACAGATTTCATTCTAATAGTTGATTGTCAGACGCTGAATAATCAATATGAGTTTGTTTCAAACTAACACAAGGAAAAGCCCTATACATTATAAATCATAAACGGCGGCATTGAGGAAGGGAAAAACCTTTCAATCATTACAATAAACGTGTAATAGAATTGCATCCATTATAACCGCACCATACACATTGTCAACTATACACTTTTTAATTCATCTATATTTTATACCCCCTACTGCGCAGTTAAAGGGAACATCACCAAATTGCTGTATTAATGTTTTAAACAATAGGTTTGGTTATCAACAAGGAAGAACATTATCTTTCAATATTTGCTGTTTTCTTCAGAGTTTTAATTCGAAATTGATACCGGAAAGTTTAAGGAGTATGTAGTAGTCGAATAGATCTTTTGTTTATAAATACGGATTCATTTTTTGTACAGCTCCTACAATATATCGATACTTTGTACCTACAGAAAAAGACACATTATACAAAAGCGATCATTTATAAAGGGATCTAAAAAAATTATCCAAATCCTACAAATCCAATTGGAACTTTAGCGGTTCTCTCATATCTTGTTAAATTATTATTAACAATATAAACACAGGACAGGTTTCGGTTTTCCGAATTTCCCTTTCGTTAAAAAGATATTTACAAATGTAGTGTTCAGATGTTCAACTATATCCACTGGAATACTGCCTGGATAGTCGTAACCGTGTATAAAGTCAGTGCATTACTGAGTTAGTTAATATCACTTTGCATTTTTGCTCATTACTCGGCCATATAAATGTTCGGTGACAC